>JAHKKF010481255.1:0-21558 GCA_019740295.1 Labeo calbasu | reverse complement strand
GAGAAAAGCAAGCTATTTAACTTTGTTCTACATGATATGCAATAACCACCAGAAGAGTTGACGCCACCTATAAAACTGTTTATTAAAATCAAGTGTTCTGAAACAATCCAAGAGAAATACCGATGGGGAAAATCTCAGTGACTTTGTGCATGCAGCATTAATCCTCATGCCTACATGTGGCAAAATCCAGCGCTTGGCTAAATGGACATGATTTTTAAGTAAAGGGTAATGTTTTGAGCACAGATGTAGGCTATTTGTATTTGATTGTGCTATCCACTAAATTTCCCAGGGGGATGTTCTGTTCTCTGCTTCCACTCTTGGCTTGTTTCTGTGCTGTTGTCCATCAACTTTCAGCTACTGCTGGAATCAGGGCTCTTGTTTCATTCTGTGTGCACATTTCTACCAATATTATGTGTGATTTGTTTAATGCTAAGTTGACATGGCATAAGGGTCATGAGAAAGCTACTCTGATTTTGAGTGTCCAGTTTGATAGGCGTTCAGAAGAGCATACATAAAGCTTTGCAGATGTGAAGAGCGTCCTTCTAAAATTGCACCGTAACATCCAGGTGCCACAGAACTCAAGAATATTCTGGCTTCTGCTTTAACAAAATTATTTATGGCAGTTTGACTCACATAAACACAATGAGTCTATTCTGCATACAGCAGAGGCTTGAGCAGGCATTTTCAGACTTCAGTCAGATCATAGATTTATGTTTTGTTGCATTAATAATTCATGCTCTGCATCCAAAAACCCGCGTGGCAACCTGATCCTAATCAATGGTTTTTGTTAGTGCTGAGGGTTTGTGTTGAAAGTAAATGTCTCTGTATTTCCATCACGGTGTGACTAAATTCAAAAAATCTCATTGTTTGGTTCTTATAGGTCTTGTAATTAAAGGAGACAATGGATGGAAAATTTACTTTTACATGGTGTTTGCATATAAATGTTTTAGCAGTGTGTGAACACAACCACTCTACGACAGGGTTCGTACAGTTACTGTAAAATGAAATTCCAGGACTTTCAAGCACTACTTTTTGGTTTTCAAAGACTTTAATCAGAGATCTCACTTATCAAACAATGTCTTATCTTTCAGATTCTAAAAAAGATCAATAAAATATACTAATAAAAAATGGCAAAAATAAAGTGAAGCACATCCAAAGTATCACTACTAAAAAAATTACAAAGTATACTACACTTTTATTATAGTATAACCACGATTATTTTCATGATTATATGTATTTGGGTATACTTTCTTTTTTTTTCTTTTTGTTTTTACAACTGTACTGCCTTAATGGTTTTATGTTTTCTACCGTTTAAGAAAAAAAAGATTTGTGAAGTCGCTTCGAAATCCTGATCTGAAACAAATGATTCGCGCTCCACACTCTAAAATTCCGATCTAAAGCAAATGATTCGCAAACCATCATTTCAGATCAGGACTTGGAACGCAGATCGCGAATCATTCGACTTAGATCGGCACTTTGCGTATCACAAATCATTTGATTTAGATTGGGAATTCAAATCGTGTATCATGAATCATTTAAATCACTGATTTGAATCATTCAGTTTGCGAAACGATTAACAAACCCGTTCCGATCAAAATCAAATGATTCATGATGCATGCTCCAAAGTCCTGATGTGAATCAAATGATTCATGATACGCAAAGTTAAGATCTAAATCAAATGATTTATGCTACATGATTTGAAGTCCTAGTCTAAGTCAAAAGATTCACAAAACCACTCCGAAGTCTCGATCTAAATCAAATGATTTGCAATATGCGATTTGAAATCCTAATATGAAACCAAATGATTTGCGATACGCAATCCAATTGGAGTGCTTCAAAACAGTGCATCATTTTGCGATGCGGTAGTTTAACCGATTTGGCATTTTAAAAAGCTTCATTTCACCCATGTTTTTTAAAATCATTACAAGCAATGTTGAAATTCAAAAATGAATGGCTCTTTTGATTTGATGTCGTTTCTGCTAGTGAATTGCTTGAAATGAATGCTCGAATTCATGAGTTTGAATCAATCGGAGCGGTTCCAGCATAAATGACTCACTCTTAGCTTGCTAGGTTTCTGACATTGACTGAAATAAGCAGAAAAGGTGTGTATTTTGAACAGAATTTTGTGTGAAAAGATACTGTAGGTGTCTTTCAATAATTCAAGCACTTTTCAATACCTCTTCAGGAATATGGGCCTTAAATTTTAAAAAGTACTTTCAAATTCAAGTACTTCAAGTACATTGTACGAATCCTGCTACAATGATAAAGTCTATTCAATCATTTTTTTAACCTTCAATCCCCAAAAATCCTAAACAATCTCAATTATCAAGCCATTTACATTTTCTGCACTGTAAAAAAATATCTAAGTTGTTGTTTAGTAAAACTTCACATTTCAAGTTGACTAAACTTATTTGAGTTAACTAAACTTAACATTTTAAGGCACCGGGGTAACAAATTATTTTTTACAAAGTTTTTTTTAACAGTGTGAGCCCGGCCAACAACTGCTGACGGACTGTCCCGTATTGCAATAGTTTTGCCCTCGGCCAGTTTTACGCCGTCCACGATTTTCCCTACGCTCGAGCAGCTGTAGCAACAACGTCTCGTAAGCAATGCAGGTGTTTTTGTATTTGAAAAGTGAACATTAAGTCTTCATTCTCTCCCGACATCAGAGCCAATGAGGACGCAGTGGATTAGTTTCGTTTTTGATGAACGCCATTGATAACACAAACAATGAAAGAGGGGGCAGGGTAAGCAGAGCTCATTATCATTTAAAGAGACATGCAACGAAACAGCTTGCAGTGAACAGAGCTGTTTTTGCCCAGGTAAAAAGTGTGTTTTACACAACCATCGAGGAGTTTACACCAAAGTATGTTGCAGACATTTCATGAAAAGCTTAACATATTCTAGAAAAGTTGAATTCTTGAAGTATTTTATTGTGAGATGGGGAGTCATTAAAAAAACAAAATAAAACAATCAAACAAAAAGCTATCACTAAAAAGGTTAAAACAGGGACATATAAAAGACTTTGTTGCCTTGATGTAGACAAAGAGAGTTACAAATTGGCACAACCAAAAATAATAATAAAAAACAACACATTGATGATGTTTTGGCTTCATTAAAAGGGCAGCACAGTTTCATGGTGAAGGACAATCTTTCGATACAACAGCAAGGACTCATGCGTGTATAGCATACAATTAGTTTTCAGTAGCGTCAAAGTATAGTGGGGTAAGAGACAATAACATGAAAGTGACGTGTAAAAGCTAACAGTTCTGATATACTTTAGGGGTGTTTTTGTTTTTTGTTTTTTTCAAACAATGCATTTTGAAAATTTGAAAATAATACTTTTTCTATTTTAAAACACTTTGAAATGCTAGAGTTTCTTCCCCAGCTTTGATTTCATTTATCTTCGAAATTATTCTTCATACTAAAATATATTATTGTATTAATACAAACTACAGTATTGTACACTACATTGTGTAATAAATAACCATAAAGAAAATACAAAAATAAGACACATAAATATAAAAGGTCTCTAAAACTAAAAATGTAAAGTTATACTGGTGAGGGATGGGAGGGGTAATACTGCCTTTACTGAGGAGAAAAAAAACAAAACAAAACAAAACATTACACAATGTTCACCGAAACAAACAAACAAACAAACAAACAAACAAACAAACAAAAAAATACTTCATTACAAACAAGACAAAAAAATTAATACTGACAGGTAAAAGGCTGACCGAAAAAAGAAACGAAAAACACTAAAAGTGAATTCTTCATTGATCATATCTGCCTACGTTTGTTACCTGAAGAAAAAGTGTCGTGCAGCTAAAGATAACAAGAGAAACAAGTGCACCAAACAGGGGAAAAATACTTCAAGGCTGAAAAAAGAGCGTCTTTTTTCTCCTTTTTGCTCATTGATCGTCTTTCCTGAATTCTTGATGCAGTGTAGTCCTTACTGGATTGATCAAAAATAAAAGAGGCAGTCTTGTCCTGTAGTCAGGACTAGTGGTTTAGGTGCAGGGGTCCAAAATTTTGCTACCAAAATCAAAGACAGCATGAGCCCCACGCGAGTGTGCTGCTACGTCACAGCACTGTTCAATGGCACTTCCAACATGCATGTTTTTGCATAAGGGTGGATGATGGGTGGGGAAGGGACTGATGGCGATCACCTTTCTGGGATTACTAAGGTTTTCTTTGATGTCTTGGCTTTTTGGGATTCGTTAAAGCCCTCCCACCGTTACCGCATCAATCTTTTGACATTTAAGGCTCACTTGAAATGAGACGACGGACAAATGTTGTGCTAGCGAGCACTAGCGTGGCTTAGGGAATGAGTCTGGGGCGCTAATACTGGAAGGTAGACATTAAACAACACAAGGCCCACATAGGTGTTCCATAGGTAAACTGGGAATATGGTAGTGCACAGGATACTTTTTTTTTTCCTTCAAATGCAAGAAAATACTGAGTTTTGTTCATTGGCAATAAAAACGTATAGAAATCTCTCTCTCCCAACTGTACAGCTTTTGAGGGTAAACCGAGAGTGACAAAAAATTAGTAATACTGATAAAAGAAATTGACCCAAGGCGTTTTAGTAATAAAACATTATTAGCCAAAACGTGTATAGCTTTCAGTCCGTATATGCGGCATTTTTTGTTTGTTTTTTCGTTAAACTTTGCATTTATACAAACCATACTCAAACACTGAAAATTGTCTTTAGGTGGAAAAAGTAACTATTTCGTATTTATCAGGCACACCTGGGGGTTTATACACAGTAGTGGGTTTAAATGCAGCGTGAGAGCAGTCACGCTCTCTTCCTCACCTCATTCTCGTCTTAAAACAGTCACTTCTCAGGAAGAGAGAGAAACATCTGCGGAGAGAAAACGTCTTTTTTGTTCCTTCAAATTAGTAACTTTGTAAAACAACGTCGTAAGGAATAAGGGTCATAAAAACACAGTTGTGGCATCACTTCACGTCTCCATTCATAGCGGATGTGTTTTCTTCACTTTCGATCGTTTCTGTCGTGTCCTTCATGTGTTCTACAGTTCCCGTGTCCACGGCCTCCTCTGCCGTTCGCTCGTCCTCTCCGTTTTCGTCTTCACATTCATCCTGCATCACTACGACTTTCAGTGTCTGTCCGTCATTTTCCTCGCTCTCGCCTTCCTCGTCGCCATCTTCTTGTTCCATCTGCTCTTCTTCCCGGTCTTCATCTGCTCCCTGGTCGTCTTCATCTCCCTCCTCTCCAATCTTGACCACCTGAATCTCATCCTCGTCCACTAAGCTCCCCGAGCCCATCTCCTCGTCCTCCTCGCTCTCGTCCTCTCTGGTACTACTCCCCCGCTCGTCCGAGTCCAAGTGGGAAGGGGGCGAGGTCGCTGTGCTGCCCGTCCGAGGCTGCTCCTCGCCAGGATTGTCCTCTTCCTCAACTCCCTGGCCTAGCCCTTGGCCTTGAGCCTCTTTCTTACAGTAGGAGTATCGGTGGTTCATGTGTTGCGAGTAGGAGCCAGAGTGGGAGAAGCGCTTGCCGCACTTGTCGCACTGGTACGGCTTTTCTCCGGAGTGCAGGCGCAGGTGCTCTATTAGGTGGTGCTTGTGTTTGAAGGCCTTGCTGCAGATCCCACATTCATGAGGCCTCTTTCCTGCAAGAGATGAAGAGGTTGTACTCTATTAGTATTTATCTTGAAGTACTTATTTCATTACCAGAATATACAGAGAATTTTTTTTTTTTTTTGTGCAATGCAAGTTTTTTCCTTATTTAAATTCATTGTGTTGACCAACAGAATAATGCTTGGTTCCAAAGTGACTTCTGTTTGAGCAGTGCTAATTGCACTAATGTAAACGCACCTTTATAGGTTTAGTTCACTTCCAGAATATAAAAAAAAATCCTAATATTTTACTCACCCATATGTCATCCAAGATGTTCATGTCTTTCTTTTTTCAGTCGAAAAGAAACATTTTTGAGAAAAACATTTTTTTTTCACTAGATTTATTTAGATTTTTAGAATTTTTTTTTTTTTTTTTTTTAGAAAACGACTGAATGTTTCACTAGATAAGACCCTTAGTCCTCAGCTGGAATCATGTAGAGCCTTTTGAAGCTGCACTGAAAGTGCAATATGGACCTTCAATCCATTGCTCCCCATTGAAGTCCACTATATGGAGAAAAGTCCTGGAATGTTTCCTCAAAAACCTTAATTTCTTTTCGACTGAAGAAAGAAAGACATGAATATCTTCGTTGACATTGGGGTGAATAAACTATCAGGAAATTTTTATTCTGGAAGTGAACTAATCCTTTAAAAATCATTTAAAGTCACTGTCACATCCACTGGAAGTTCACGATACATGGGCCTCATTCATGAAACACGAGCAGAGCGAATTTTCATGTAAATCGTTTGTAAAGCCGTTCTGACGTAAACTTCCGAATTCATGAAAATGTTAATATGTGACCCTGGACCACAAAACCAGTCATAAGGGTTATTTTATTGTAAAGATAATGCATCATCTGAAAGTTGAATAAATAAGCTTTCCATTGATTTATGGTTTGTTATGATAGGACAATACTTGGCCGAGATACAACTATTTGAAAATCTGGAAACTGAGGGTGCAAAAAAAATCTAAATATTGAGGAATTCGCCTATAAAGTTGTCCAAATGAATTCTTAGCAATAAATATTTCTAATAAAAAATTAAGTGTTGATATATTTATGGTAGGAAATTTAAAAAATATCTTCAAAAATCAATCATTTTGACCCATACAATATACAGTATTGTTGGCTATTGCTACAAATATACCCGACTAGTTTTGTTGTCCAGGGTCACATATTTTCAAAATGTTAGTTGGTAAAAAAAGAAATGTACACCTGCTCCCTACCGCGTGTAAATGATGCGTAAAACGTTCTGTGTTCTTTTTGGCAAACTGATGACACCGAATTTTGATGCACTACCATAATAATATTTCACAAGTTCATTTGTCCTGTCCTTGTTTTTTTTTTTTTTTTGTAACTGTACAACTTTGGGTAAAACACAGCACTTGTCACTGTCAATTTTTACCCAGCCGTCCAATTAATGGAGTAGGGGTGGCACAAATACTACACCGAGTAGTATTGGTGTCCTACTTGCACAACAACCGAACAACAGAGGAGAAGTTAATTATTCGCTGGTTACAAAATGTTTATATTCAGTAATATTCTTCAAAATGAGATACTAGTAATACATTACTGTCATGGATCATATAATCAAGGCGCCTCAGCTGTAAATATGCTGTGCCACCAAAACTTTCTCTAGTGCCATCAGCTAGCTGTTTACAGAACAGCGCCTGGCTAAAAACGCTTTGGTTGATTGGGTAAATCTGCGTTTTATTTATAAAGATAGCGTCTATTTGAAAATTTGCTATGCCGATTGCAGAGATGTGAGCTCCAGGTGTTCACCGGGCGCTCAGTGCTCATGTATCTGCCTAGAGCAGCCTTAGCTCAGCTAGTCCTTCTGACATTTGCCACTGGCTCTGATGTCTCTGTAGTGATTAAACATGAGATACAATTCATTTTGGGTATATTTAACAGGCAATCGTTAGTCTCATGAATCTGTTATGTTCCTGGTCATATCGTTTTGGCTGAGCACAACGTTATGTTTAACTTTTATATATTTAGCCATTAGTCTTTTTTACATTTATGCAATATACTGGAGCAAAACTTGAGAAGGTTCCACAGCATTCTTGGACACATAACTTGCATCGCTGTAATTCATAGGTGGGGATTATGCTAATTGTGAATGAATGTGCATGCTATTGGAATTCATTAACGTATACACTGTTTTGAATCTTGTGAGTTTTCGGAAAGGTCTGTTTTGTGTGCAATGAGGCCCACTGTTTGTCAGCTGATCGACAGTGACACCACAGTATGATGTATTAAATGGACTCATTTTCGTCAATGATATGCATGATTTAAAGAGCTGTCACACAGCTCAAGTTGTAAAGGGTCCCAACCACAAAAAAAATATTCTTGTAATCTCTACACGCAGCACTAGAAAATCCCCCCACACCCAGCGTTCAACCCTGGATCTTTAAGGCATTAAGAATTGCATTACATGTTGTTATGTAGCCATGGACAATAAAACCAAACAATGAATCAAAACAAGCTGTGGTGCACAAGACAGGCCAGTTCCACCAAGGCCTAGAAGTTTATAAACTGTGGCTTTATACAAAAAAAAAAAAAAAAGAGAGAGAAAAGACAGCACAATTTGTGGTTCAAGGCACTGTGATGTCATTTGGATGAGTGCTGCTCACTTTTTGGCCAGGTATCTTAACAGTGAGAGGTGACCGGCTCTTGGCTTCGCTAACTTCTCATGTTTTTAAAGCAAAAGAGGGAGGAGGAGTGTAAATTACTAACAGAGAACTGATGCAACAGCCTGGGTTCGGTGTGAGAAGGTAATGTATTTGGCCAGCGGATGAGGGAAAATAAGTCACCGCACCCTCCAGCACGTGTAATTTAACAGCGGTTGGAACTTGAATTTCAGTTCTGCTCCCTGTGTAATAGGTAAAATTGCTGCAATACAATGTATTCTGTCATAATTTCCCCTTCCATATCATTTCAAATCATATTTCTGTGAATTCCCAGCCATTTGCATATGAAGGAAAGACTAAAAACAGGCTGTGAGAATCCCACCTGTGTGTTCGTATTTATGGCGGAGCAGTGAACTGCTTTTCTGGAAGATTTTGTCACACAGGTCACAGGCGTACAGCCCACTCTCCGTCCTTTTCATCTTCTTTCTCGTCGGCCCTGAGTCTGAATCTGTCTGTTCTTCCAATGCTGAGGTGACCTCTGATCCCATCTCCTGTTTCTCCTCCTACATCATGAGAAAAAGCAGATCATTGGGATTTGAAATAATATAACCATGGTATGTACATACACGCATGCAGTGAATGTAGGGCTCTCACCTTGATGCCATTGACGTGTATAACGTTCTTCTGCGGTGTGTCGTTCCCTGCTGGGCTGGAGGATGTAGTGGTGTAACTGTAAGTTAGTTGCGGGATCAGGATGGTCTGTTTAGTGGTGGTAAGTGCACGAAGACATTGCGCTTGTCCCTGGTCAGTGATAGCCACTAGGGTGGGCAGTTGAGTGGTCACGATGTTTATGGGATTGGCACTTGGTTGGCTGGCAAATATGGCAGCATTGGTGCTTGCATTGCTGAGCAGTTCCTTCTTTGTGCAAGTCAAATTCAGCGGCTCCTCTTGAGCCGAGTAAACAGTGTTTACGTGACCGCTAGCCACAGCAGCTGTAGCAGCAGATTTTGGTAGCGACAGATCGAGAGGTCCCTCGCCTTCCTCGAGAGTCCTGGCTGGGACAGGACCGTCAGCCGATAGGTTTAGTGGTGAAGGGGATGTAGGGATGCTCTCGATCCCGTTCTCCCCAGCTGCTACGCCCTCAGCTGGGCTACAGCATTCCCTCTCTCTTTGTTCCTCTGAGTTAATTTGCTTATCCGATTCTACATCTCTAGTCCCATCCGAATCACCAGGAGTGGTCTGCTCATCCTCAGCCGGGGGAGAGGAGGGATCTACAGCGATCTGTCCCAACTGCATCTTCTCAAACCACTTCTTCACCACCTCTGCCGGAAGACTGACCGACTCTGATATCTTTGCCAGCTCCTCCTTAGTGGGCTCATTGTTTAAGGCGAAGTAAGCCTTGAGCAAGGAGAGAAGGTTCTTCAGCGGAGGCTGACCAGGACACAGTCCTTCCTCCAAGTCTATCTTCCCCTCAAGGTTTTTCCCGTTTACCCTTTTATGTCCATCTTTACCACAGTGCTTAAGTGTTGTGTCATTGTGTAAAATACTCTTCTCGTCCACAGTGTTGGTGGTTTTGTCCCTATTCGTCTTGACCGTCAGGTCCTCTGGCAGCTTTTGAGACTTGCAGGCTTCTGTGTTCAAGCCTAAATGTTCCTTCTTCGGACTTTGAAGGACTGCCTGGGCCTGTGAAGGGTCTAGACTATAATTGATGAAGATCTTAGCACTACCATCCTGATCCAGGATGGGAAGACTAATGGCCTGTATGACTTGCTGGGGTGCTTGGGCAATTCCCACCCCTCCTGCTCCAACAATTCCCGTCCCCGCTTGCTGCCCCTTTTCCAGCACTTGCCTGATGACGTTCCCATCCACTGCCACCTTCAGCACGTTCTGCAAGTCTCCCAGGTTGATGCTGATTGGCGATACCAGGCCCACCGTTGGGAGAACAACAGCCTGTACGGCGCCCTGAAGAGGGGCTGCCGCCCCACCCTGGAAAATGCCATTTACGCCTCTAGCAGATGGGGCCACCACCACAGGCTTGTATTCGTAGTCCAGTGGCTCGGACTTGATCTGTGTCAAGGGAAGCTGTTCCTGAAGGGGTTTGCTATTGTCCAGTTTGTCTCTGACTTGGACACGTGCCGTGGGGGAAGAGGTTGGCAGGGATGGGGAAGAGCACTGCGGGGTCTTGGCAGCCCCAGTGGCGGGAGAAGGTCGCGGCCGCCCGTTTACTGAGATGAGGCCGATGCACTTCTTACTGCTGATGTGGGAACTGTAAGAGCCGGAATGAGAGAAACGCTTCTTGCAGTTGGAGCACTCGTAAGGCTTTTCTCCTACACAACACATACAATAAAATGAGAATACCAACAATGCACATATAAATAAAGAGGTCTTTACTTCTACTGCTTTTGCTGCTGAGGACACATTGTGTGTTTCAGATTCGTGACGATCAGAAGAATGGTGAGTAAATCTCTTCAGGTAAACTAAATAGACACTTCATAGGTTGTCCTCAAAAAAAAACTACAACACAGAAAAGGATTTTTTCCCCATAAAGCCTATAAAACAGTGTCTGCAGTGTTTAAAGGACAAACTCTCTTAGGAAGCCTTTGACAGCAAGTACTGTAAGTACTTTGAAATACTTGAATGCTGAATTGCCCTACAAATTTGTACAAAGAAGTGAACGAATGCACACACGTGCATGCTTGCAAACACGCAGATACAGCAACATATCTCAAGCAGTCCTCACCACTGTGGATGCGCAGGTGTTCTTTCAGGTGGTGTTTGTACTTGAAGGCTTTGCCACATTCAGTGCATTTAAACTTTCGATTCCCTCCTCCACCTGACTGAGTAACATGCCGCTAAAAACACGAGAGAGAATGCGTTATCAGATGAACAATACTGCTATAATTTATAGGTTTAAGTGTAAAATCTCAAAAAGTGTTTAATTTTTAACCATCTATATATTAAAGGTACTTAAATTGCTTATATACAATACATTTTTTTATATGTGACCCTGGACCACAAAACCAGTCTTAAGTAACACGGATATATTTGTAGCAATAGCCAAAAAACCATAGTATGGGTCAAAATTTACGATTTTTCTTTTATGCCAAAAATCATTAGGATATTAAGTAAAGATCACGTTCCATAAAGATATTTAGCAAATTTTCTACCTGACCCTTATGACTGGTTTTGTGGTCCCATATTCACATAAGGTCACATATTTTACACCTTTTAGTTCTTTTCTTTATGTATTACATAAGTGATATTATTAAATCCAATCATTTTGACTCTGGTTTTAGATCTTTGGGTTTCACTACAACACAAATTAGTCTAAAATTGTAAACTTATAGCCCCTA
Source organism: Labeo calbasu (assembly GCA_019740295.1). Taxonomy (NCBI): domain Eukaryota; kingdom Metazoa; phylum Chordata; class Actinopteri; order Cypriniformes; family Cyprinidae; genus Labeo; species Labeo calbasu. Next base: position 9,937 of record JAHKKF010481255.1, on the reverse strand, counting down.
GAAACCATTTTAAACATGTTAGATTTAAACCAAAATATGCAATTGAATCACACTAAACATTACAGAATAAGGACAGAATACCTGTTCTCGGCCAGCTTTGTGTGCGGTCATGTGTCTGTCTAGCTGTGTTCGGTAGGCAAAGGTGTAGCTGCAGAGAGAGCAGCTAAAGTTGTCCTCGCTCTTCTCGTGCCTGTATTTAATGTGTTCCTTCAGTGAGGTGTAACGCTTGTAGCCACGAGAGCAATAGGGACAGGTGAGGAGCTGAGAAAATGAGTCTGGCGTGCCTGAGAGTGAGAGAGAAGAGAGTATTATAAATGAGTAGAGGTTTATGTGTGTACTCATTTTCATTTCATATAACTACCTCTTTTATCTCTCTCTCTTCTTTTTTCTCAAAAACATATTTGAAACAAAAAAGTCTAATTTGCATGCAATTATTTAGTATGTTGTTCAAATATATTTGAAGAGGTGTGTGAGCAGACTAATGTACTGTAATACAAGGCAATCCAGTTGCATGGATTTCTGGCATAGATGATTTATCTGTGAAGTGAGTGTGTGTGTGCACATGTAGACATGGATCAATGCACTGGCAAATGAGAATATGAGAGTTAGGGCAGATCTTTAATGTGTGACACTTCCCATCCTGAAATATCTCCAGCATGAAGAGCTGAAGAACAGCAGCCAAAATAAAAAGAACAAGGATTGGCAGCTGGGTAATCAAAGAAAACCACGGCAACAAGGCGAATAATTACATGGATGAACAATGGATTTCATAAAGAAAAAAAGCCTGTTATGAAAGCAACATGAATAACAAGCTAGAGAAGATTTGACAGTACATATTAACAGAATAATAAAGCCACGGATGACGCATCACACGCTGTCATACATTAAGAAATTAGTGAAGTTTAATTGAAATGCCATTATAGAGCAAACAAATTAAGCTATACCACTATACATGTATCTACCTTATATAACGCTAATACACTAGCAGTCAAAAGTTTTTCAGCAGTAAGTTTTTTTTTTTTTTTTTTCTGCTCACAAAGCCTACATTTATTTGATCCAAAGTAAAGCAAAAACAGTAAAATTGTGAAATATTTGTACTACTATTTTTACTTTTCTATTTGAATATATTTTAAAATATAATTTATTCTTGTGATTTAATTTATGTCATTCTCCAGTGGCATTTATGCCATTTTCTGATAGTTCTGATAATTTTCTGATAATTCTGATAATATTCTGATTTGCTTTTCAAAAAACATGTATTATTATTAAGATGTTGAAAACAGTTGAGTAGATTTTTTTTCAGGTTTCTTTGATGAATAGAACATCAGAAGAACAGCATTCATCTGAAATAGAAATCTTTTGTAACATTATAAATGTCTTTAACATCACTTTTGAACAATTTAAAGCATCCTTGCTAAATAAAAATATTACTTTGTATAATTTCTTACCCAAAAAAGAAAAAAAAATTAGACCGAAGCTTTTTACTTCAGATAAATGCTGATCTTTGGATCTTTTTATTCATCAAAAAATGTACTCAACTGTTTTAAATATGATGATGATGATGATGATAATAATAATAATAATAATAATAATAATAATATATGTTTATATATTATTATATATAACTATAACTATTATTATATATAACTATTATTATTATTATATATTACATATATGTTATGAGCAGCAAATCAGCATATTCAATTGATTTCTGAAGGATCATGTGACACTGAAGACTGGTGTAATGATGCTAAAAATTTAGCTTTGAAGTCACAGGAATAAATTACATTTTAAAATATATTCAAATAGAAAACAGTGATTTTAAATTGTAAACATATTTCAGAATTTACAAATGAAATGCAGGCTTGGTGAGCAGAAGAGATGTCTTTAAAAAAAAAAAAAAAAAAGAAACTTTTGACTGGTAGTGTACAACTGGGTGAAAATTTTCAAGTGTCAACTGGAAAAATAAGCAGGAAACACCTGGACAGGTTTCTGTCCAGCTCTCACACAGGTAACATATTACCTGTTAACAGGTAACCTATTAACCTTCTCTCTCCGGTCAGGTGAAACGTTCTCCCTCTCACAAACACAGCAACAGGGACGTGAGAAAGTAGCTCAGGTATGGGAGATTTGCACAGGTGTTGCAGGTGTACCAAAAATCGTTTTGGAGCCATTAGTGGTCAAGGAGAAGTGTGGCTATCGTGTCTGTCTCCATATGTGAGATTTGAATGTTGAATATCATACAATTGCAGGAAAAAGTATGTGAACCCTCATGTCTTCTGCATGAATTACTCAAAAACAACTCCAGATATATAAAAACAGACTGATTAACAATGAGTGTTTATATTTATCTTGTGTGATGTTACACATGAAGTGTTTACGATGTGTGTGAAGTTTGCGTGTGTACCATTTTCATCATGTCCGCTGGTTTCTGGCGTGCCCTGTCGTGGTTCGTCTTCCGGAGCCTCCGGGAAGATGACGGCCGTGTCTCCTTGCTGGAGCATCTCCTCAACCAAAGCATCTCTGCTCCTCTCATCCTCGTCCGACACGCACTCCTCTTTCACTGCAACACACACAAACACACTTGCACTGATGCTCACTGCTGTGACAGAATATCAGTCATGTGATACAGCCCAGTGCGTGATAAAAACATGAAGGATGAGCGCAAATAACAGCCAAAATACTTAGTGGTGACTCACTATTAAACAGTACATTAGCTAAATACTCAGTGGAGTTTGAGCGAGTATGAGCTTTAGATACATAGCTTGACATACGTGGGTATGTACACCCACAAAAACACATATTAGTCCTCGATTGCACATTTACCTATTAAAAGCAAATGAAAAAGAAATGACTCTGGTGCAGCTAATTCAATTTCGGGCTTAATGCACAATCTGAGCTCAACGTCCCCATTAAACGAGCTTCTTTAATTTGAGAAATGTACTCTCATTCTCTTTTGCTCACAAACGAGAGATTGGCTCAACTAACGATTGCAAATGAACAAGCGAAGGCTTCGGGAGAAACTGAGCCCTCAGGCGGCACGCTGTTCTGTGCCTTAGCAATGCGCTCTCTCATGCGTATGCTGAAAATGAGTCCGCAATGTCAGCAATTACAACTAATGGCATTTGCTAGCGAGTCAAAACAACATTCGGAAACACCTGAGGACATTTGTGCATTTGTGTGTCGGAACGATTTAAGAGATCCTGCAATATGTGAGGGACAAAACAAAATGAAGAGGGTTTTTTTGTTTATGTCAGTGTTCTTTTGCTCGTTCTCACTCTCTTTCTCAGCAGCTCTTTTTGTAGTGTACTCTACCCTTGTCAGCAGTGATGTCTCCATAAGGGACACTGATTCACACCGACACTGTTTATTTGTCTGACATGTAGGCTTTTCTCGCCACAGTATAGACGGACGTCCTTGGTTCTACACAAAGATGACACACATCCTGTCAAGTGGTATTTTATTTATTTATTTATGTATTTTAGTTGCTTTTTTCTTTAAAATTTATATTTGTCAATTTGATTCAATATCAATTATTTTGGATAGATATCAGTACTGTACATGTCAAATTTTCTCAAGGAAAGAAAATCTCAATATGTAAAATATACATGTGAGTCAGTAGGTACTACATTACTGTAATACTGAAGGGTAAAATGAACATATTTGTATACAAACACTTAAATTACACTGACTAAAGTTTTTATGACAGTAAAGTTACATTTACATAATTATATTTCTATTCCAATTCGTTTTTTTAAATATAAACATTTAATGGTGGCTATCATAAAAACCTGACGGATTTATCAAAACATAATTAAACAGAATAACAGTAAAAAATATAATGAAATGAATGTTATATATAGCCAAATGCTCATCTAGAGTTCATTTTTCTAGCTGACTAACGAGTTCATGGATACCGATTATGTTTTTTCCTGAGGTAAATGTGACGTTACGTGACATTGTTTACAAGTTACGGTGACGTCTTTACTCGGTTGAAACACTGTTTAGCGATTACATGAGACATGATACGGATTTCGGTAAGTTGTATTCTTTCTTTTAACATACCTTTCAATGTTTTATCATGGTTATTTCATGCTGGAACTGGAATTAAAGCAGAGGAGATGATCAGTTCAGCTACACTTCACGCTGCCGCTTTTAAACTGAGGCGCCACAGCGATCTGTCGCTCCACATTAAACAGCGCCAAAACGTCATTTATTGTTTGAATACTGTAACATAATGGACCGAATTTGAAATCTGAGACTTTGTTTTTATATCAAAAGTAACAAAACACAAAGCTTATTGTGATTCATTGGATGGGAACTACAATGTTCCCTTCATTAACTAAAAACAGGCTAGACTAATCGAATCTTGAGATTTTAGAATCGATTAAAATAGAGAAATCTATTATTACTCAGCCCTAAAGTATTATTAATTAACATTTAAATGTTATTATTTTCATTATTTTTATTTTATTAATAAACACGTATTTACATATTATTATTTATTAATAAACATATAAATTATAAATGTTTTTTAATCCATTCTACTCTGATTGAAATGGCATGACTTTAGTTTATGACGATGTCCATAAATAGAAATATTTAATTCATTACATGCAACATTTAGGATTAATCAAGATTAACAAAATACAAATAAATCCAAAAACATTTTAATGTATTGTTAATATCTTGCAGTGTTACAGTTTCATTATGCTAAAATCATTATATGTGACCCTAGACCACCAAACCAATCATAAGGGTCAGTTTTTTGACATTTAGATTTATACATCATCTGAAAACTGAACTGATGTATGCTTTGTTATAATAGGACAATATTTGGCTGAGATACAACTATTTGAAAATATATAATCCGAGGGTGCAAAAAAAAATAATACTGAGAAATTCACCTTTAAAGTTGTCCAAATAAAGTTCTTAGCGATGCATATTACTAATCAAAAATTAACTTTTAATATATTTACAGTAGGAAATTTACAAAATATCTTCATGCAACATGATCTTTACTTAAAATCCTAATGATTTTTGGCATAAAAGAAAAATCAATAATTTTGACCCAAGTGTATTTTTGGCTATTGCTACAAATATATACCTGTGCTACTTAAGACTGGTTTTGTGGTCCAGTCATTTTGCTGACCAGAGTGATCACTTTCAAGTAAGCAGGAACAAAAAATAAGAGTAACAGAAGACTATGCTAATTTTATACATTCATTTACATATTCATTTAAACTACACTCTCATTGTTTGCAGACAGAAAACATGAATACACTGAAAAAGATAAACTTGTTTTTATTAAGATAAAAATGACCGGCTGTCTTTATCTCCAATGATTTCAATGGCAAATATTTCAGTCCCTCCCAAACGTTCCTGAGAGGTTTAAGTCGTGTTGAAATCAGGGTGTGAGATGTTCCACTAGTGAAGGAACAGATGATTACCAGATCTCCTGCTCCAAGCTTTGCCCTGCACTATACAGCCATTACTGCACGCTGTTGTCATGACATCACAACACAACTGTAGCCGTGACAATCTCACATTAGAAGTGGGCCAGAGATAGAGACATGAATGTTCGTGAGGCTGGACGAGACTGTCTCCACACGACAGCGTTTCCAAGAATCGTTCACAAACTGGGCTCAACACTTTATTACGCCTTATTATTAAAGTCCTGTGACATCTTGTGAGGAACAATATCCCCTCAGGCCTTACAATAAAAAAAACTGTTGACAGAGGTAGACTGAGATCGTCTTGTGATTGTACTACAAAATTAAACTTTCTTTGAAAAGAAACAATTAAGATACGTCTTGTAGCCTAAGCTTGGTGAAGTAGCTAACGTATGTGATTATATATGACATCCTGACCTTGTTAAACACATTAAGGGTGAAGGTCAGATAAAGTGCATGAGCGTTCTGTGACAGGCTTGGTTTGATTTGAGGATGACGCACTAGTTAGCGTGCTAGAGCTGGGTCATATGAGCGGTAAAGCTCAGCCAGTTTAGAGATTTACTTTAACTCGGATGATTAAGTAGAGAAAATGAAGACATATGCACATAAAATCTTGTGAGGTACTGTAAGTGTAGTTCCACAATCCATTAAACCCACTAACAAAACAGTTACGCTTGACTATGGCATTCTCACCGAGGATGAATGTGGCCCAAATCTGATTTTCTGCTCAAATCTGATTTTTCTGTGAGGTTGCTCACATGACCCTTTAAATGTAGCCTGTAACAGATACTGGATTGAACAGACAACACTCTTAACCTGATTTTTGCTGTAAAACACTCCACCCTTGCATGTCCATCAGAGGTAAATAGGTATAGGCAGTGTTACAAATTATACATTGAATAATTATAAAAGTATGGAGCCACACATCATTTTTAATTATGCTCATGATATAATATATTTTTTTCTTTTTTTACTAAATTGTGTGCACAAAATAATAATTAGTTCCCTCGTTTTCCTAAATCGTGTACACAAAATAATTTGTTCCCTTGTTTTACTAAGTATTGTGCACAAAATAACTAATTCCTTTGTTTTAGTCAATTGTGCACATGAAATAATAATTAATTCCCTCTTCTTACTAAACTGTGCACACAATATAATTTGTTCCCTCATTTTACTAAATCGTGTGCATGATATAAGAATTTGTTCCGTAGTTTTACTAAATCATGCACACAATATAATAATTTGTTCCCTTGTTTTACTAAATCGAGAGCATGATATAATAATTAATTCCCTTGTTTTACTAAATAATGCCTATGGTATAATAATTTGTTTCCTCATTTTACTAAAACGTGCGCACAAAATAATAATTAGTTCCCTCATTTTACTAAATTGTGCACACAAAATACTGATTTGATCCCTTATTTTACTAAATCGTACACACAATATAATAATTTGTTCCCTCGTTTTATGAAATTGTGCCCATAAAATAATAATTTGATCCCTCGTTTTACTAAATTGTGCGCATGAATTAATAAATTCCCTCTTTTTACTAAATTGTGCACACAGTATAATAATTGGTTCCCTTGATTTACGAAATCATGCACACAAAATAATTTGTTCCCTCATTTTACTAAATTGTGCGGAGGATATAATTCATTCCCTCGTTTTACTAAATTGAGTGCGTGATATAATAATTCCTTCCCTCGTTTTACAAAATCATGCACATGATATAATACGTTCCCTTGTTTTACTAAATTGTGTACAATATAATAATTTGTTCCCTTGTTTTTCTAAATTGTGTACCATATAATAATTTGTTCCCTCGTTTTACTAAATCGTGTGCACAATATAATTTGTTCCCTCGTCATTCCATTAAAAATAAATGCTGTTCATTTACACCAAAGAATCCTACAAGAAATGATGGTTCACACCAAAATCTCAAGCTGTTTTCAACATTGATAATAATAAGAAATGTTTTTTGAGCACCAAATCAGCATATTGAATGATTTCTGAAGTGTCATGTGACACTGCAGGCTGGAGTAATGACTGCTAAAAAGTTGTTTTAAATTCATTTTATTATTCACAATATACTGCATTTTCGGGAAAATACTTAATCATACCGACCCCAAACGTTGGGGTTAGAAAGAATACAAACTGGACATCTCTTTATTAGATTCATATGATTCTAAGTCTTGTGCATCTCACAGCATAGTAGGCCATGAGCAAGCACTACATTTCCCAGAATTCACCAGCTTCACTTTTCCTGATTAAAGTTCTGGTGAGATTTCCATTATGAGTCAGGCACTTACAGCGCTTTCCCCAGTGACCAATTACTCCGTCACCATATGCTCATGCACTAAAAGTCAAATATAGAATGTAATCCTCCCCAACAGTAAAAAATGAGGTAAACCCATCCGCCATGTTTCTTGTTCCATTATGCTAGGTGCCTCTGCTCACCGCATTACGTAAATGGCTGATTCCTAATGCCTGTTCAAGAACGTGTGGTTAAATTACAGGGAAAGAGAGCAGCTTGACATATCGAATTGGATATGCAGCGTCACTATCCATGCCACAGTAATAATATATTGGTTTACAGAGTATTTACCCATTAAATGACTGCAAGAGAAGCGTTTTCATCTCAGAGAGCACGAGAGCTGACAGTGAACGAGAAGAATCGTGAAGGACGGAGGAAAAGTACAAGCGGAGGTTGAGGTAGAGGGGCGCACAAGAATTGTAGCCTTAAAACAAACACAGACAGAGAGACCACAGACTCTCAGCCGTACGGTCTCTAAGCGAGCTGGTACTCCAATATAGAGATCGCTGCCAAGATAAAAAAGAAAGAGAAAAGAAAATAATGAAAGGTGTGGGGTAGAGCGAGACTTGGACTGATAGTGCCGAACCATTATGGCTAGTGGCTGCTTTACAGCCTTGAGCTCTATGAATGATGGGAAGCTTAGGCAGAGAAGTGTATATAACTCAAACACGACGTCTGAGAACAGAGAACAATGCACATTACATCTCAGCAGACCAATTTCTCTATGTGACACGCCTCGTAATGGCTCGTATATCTGGACTTCTTGCTGCAACCGAGCCTTTGGCGATGGAAAGCCACCAAATGAAGAAGAAAAGCTGCAACAGGTGCTGTAACATGTTAAAAGGAAGAATTCTGGGAAAACGTTAGATGCTCACAACAACAATTCATTCAGAGCTACAACAAAGAAGCAACAGGCAGACAAAGAAAGACTGCAAAGAGATGAAGGTGGGATGGAGGCAAAAAAGAAGCATTCAAAGGGAAAAAGAGAGAGCGTGTGTGTAGTCCCTCTCTTAACTCGGGTTTCTGTGAAGTGTTTAATGTTTGGAGAGCTCTGCCAAAAACAATGACTTTCTTCTTCACTGAAGCTCCATCCTGCAGAGAACTGACAGAGAAGCCGGTAGAGAGGAATGAATGAATGAATGAATACTGGCAGAAATTAAAATGACAGAGGACTATGAATTTCTGGAGAGAGTAGAAAATGTACCGAATGAAAACCTGAACAAGAGGCTGCTGCGCAAGCAGTGGCCGTGGTTATAGCGGCGGTATATTACCTGCCATGATGCCTGCGTCCCGCAACACTAAGCTTAATGCACAATAGCACCTTGGTAGCTCGCACACAACAGACTTTGTGTTCACCTTTTCCAGCATAAACAATCCCCACACTGCAGGCAATACATATTAGCCCAGAAACAGAAGAAATGCCTTTCGTTGAAAGCAAAGGAGCGCTATTGTATCCCAGTCACTCTTTATCCAGATGGAGCCAAGATTTTACCATCACAATAAGGTCTGCATTTTTAACCTGTGCTTGAAAGGCAGCAAAGGAATGGTGTTAAACCATCTAAATTAGTGTCTGTAAGAGAGATTACGCTTCATGTTCCCTTAAAATAACAATAAACCTACAAGTGTTATAAAGTTGATGGTTCACTAGTCACCTAAAAAAGGAGGTGCTTACACTTTTCTGATAACCCATGTTTGACTTTTTACTTTTAGTCATTCAAATGACGTTTTAAATATAATTTTTTTTTAAATAATCTCTTCGAAATTCATGACTTTCCAATAAACTCACAATTCTGACTTTTTCTCGCAAATTTTCTCAGAATTGAGATGTAATCAGAATTGCAACTTTATTTCTCAGAATTGTGAGCTTATATCACGCAATTCTCACTTTGTCTCAGAACTGCAACTTTATTTCTCAGAATTGCAACTTTATTTCTGAGTTGCAACTTTATTTAACAGAATTGTGACCTTATTTCTCAGAATTGTGAGCTTATATCATGCAGTTCTCACTTTATTTCTCAGAATTGCGACTTTATTTCTCAGAATTGCAACTTTATTTAGCAGAATTGCGACTATTTCTCAGAATTGTGAGCTTATATCATGCAATTCTCATTTTATTTCTCAGAATTGTAACTTTATTTCTCAGAATTGCAACTTTATTTCTCAGAATTGC
>JAHKKF010481253.1:0-21495 GCA_019740295.1 Labeo calbasu | reverse complement strand
CCGACCCCAGACTGTTGAACAGTACTATATATAAAATCTCAAAAAATAAATAAATGAATAAATCAATTAAAAAAAAAAAATTTTTTATATATATATATATATATATATATATATATATAAAATATATATATATATTATATATATGTGTGTGTGAGTGTGTTTGTGTGTATGTATATGTATATATGTATATAAGCTTATTAAATTTTTTTTTGGTAACTAAAAAGTAAGGTTTAACATTAGTTAACTACTTTAGTTAACAAAAGTACTAAGAATGAACAATGCTTTTACCACATTTACTAATTTTAGCTAGTAATTTACTAATGCATTATTAAAATGGCAAGTTGTGTTTGTTAATGCACTGTGAATTAACATGAACTAACATTAACAAATAAGATTAATAAATAGTGTAATAAATGTTTTTCATTGTTCATTTATGTTAGTTAACACATTAACTAATGTTAACAAATGACACCTTATTGTAAAATGTTAACAAAATATTATATTCGATTACAGATGTTTATCTGATGCAGCTGGAAAGTTTTTTTCATAAAACATCCTGAAATGTTTTCTTTGCAGTCACGTCTGTGGGAAACGCAAAAGCAACTCCAGCAGCTGCGCAGACAGACGGCTCACATGGAGACACTGGCGGTACCCATGATGCTCGGCGGCGCACACCGGCCGCTCTCTCGTACGCAGTCGTCTCCAGCTTCCACCTCGCTAACGCTGCCGGACAAAGCCTTGCCTCTCACCACGGCACCAGAGCCGCCCCAGAGCCAGCCGCGCTTCACCACGGGTACAGAGTCTCTGCTGATCAAACGTCCTTCTGCACTAGATTATACATTCACACTGACTGAAACCTCATTGTAATGCAATGTGTGTGTGTGCAGGCCTGGTGTATGACTCCCAAATGCTGAAGCACCAGTGTACGTGTGGAGACAACAGCAGCCACCCAGAGCATGCTGGGAGGATCCAGAGCATCTGGTCGCGCTTGCAGGAGAGGGGCCTCAGGGGCCAGTGTGAGGTATGTACAGCCTGCACTTCCTCTTTTTTTCCTAAAGGGGGTGCTGAATAATCTGTCCTACCAGTATTTTCTTGAACACATCCACGTTAAATCCAGCCCAGAATCAGCAATCTGTCATTATTTATTCACTCTAATGTTGTAACAAACCTGTTTGAATTTACTTTCTTCAAAGGAATGCAATAGAATTGTAGGCCTCTATTAATATAATGAATGTTAATAAGCCTCTGTAATGCTTTAAAGTGACAAAAAACTCCATAAAGGTATTATAAAAGTAGTTTCTATCATGCATCCACTAAATTCTGTTTTACACTCCACTGTATTGAAGTCTTCTGAAACTGATACAGTATGTAAGGAACAAAAATTAAAGGGACCGTTCACCCAAAAATGAAAATTCTGTTTATACACCCTCAAGTTGTTCTAAACCTCTGTGAGTTTGTTTGAGCACAGAAAAATTTGTTTTGGAGAATGTTGGTAACTAAACAGTTGACAGTAGCCATTAACTTCCATAGTATGGAAAAAGATACTATGGAAGTCAATGGCTACCGTCAAAAGTTTGGTTATCAGCATTCTCCAATTTTTTTTCTGTTTTTGTTTAACAGAAGAAAGAAACTCATACTATTTGGAACAAGTGGAGGGTGACTAAATTATGACCATTTTCATTTTTGGGTGAACTATCCCTTTATTTGAGAATTAGTTCACACACTGAATGAGTCACAAACCAGGTTAACCAGTGTCATGAGCAACCGGGTCCTTCCTTAAAATCAGACCTAAATTAAGGGATCCCATTGGGGATGCTTTGTCAAAGTCCTATTTAATTGTATTGTATTTTACATTATATATTGTAGAAAATGAACTTTTAGTAGTGGACTTTTGATTAAATAATGCAACTTCAAGTTGTTTTTTTTTTTTTTTTTTTTATTTTATTAATTATTATTGTTATTATTATTATTATTATTATTATTATTATTATTATTATTCGATCTGATATTTTATTATTATTATTATTATTATTATTATTATTATTTAAATACTTTGATAACGTTTTTATTTTATTTTATTTATTTTATGTTATTTTATTTTAGGTGTATATTTTAGTTTAAGGGTTTATATTTTAAATTAAATACCTTTAATGCTGGACTTTTGATTAAATAATGTGACTTCAATTTCTTTTTTCCAAAATTTAATTTAATTAATTAATTATTTATTTTATTTTATTTTATTTTTATTTATTTTTTTTATTGTTATTATATAAAATACTTTGACAAAGTCCCATTTAATTTAATTGTATTTTACTTCATATATTGTAGAAAATTAACTTTTAATACTGGCTTTTGATTAAATAATGTGACTTCAAGTTCTTTTTTCCAAAATGTGATTAATTATTATTATTATTATTATTATTATTATTATTATTATTATTATTATTATTATTATTTGATCTGATATTATTATTATTATTATTATTATTATTGTTATTATATAAAATACTTTGATAAAGTCCTATTGTATTTTTTATTTTATAATATTTTATTTTATATATTGTAGAAAGGTTAATATTTTAAATTAAATACTTTTATTGCTGGACTTTTGATTAAAAAATGTGAATAATGTAAATAATTTATTTTTCACAATTTGACAAATAAATAAATTAATTATTATTATTATTATTATTATTATTATTATTATTATTATTATTGTTATTGTTATTATTATTTTTATTATTATATAAAATACTTAAATTATTATATAAAATGTAAATTTTATTTTATTTTATTTTATTTTATTTTATTCACAGATTCTGCAAGGTGTATGTAAACTTTTGACTTTAGCTGTACCTGATTAGCCTGATAGCTTAGCTTACAGATTTGCACTCTAAAAATAAAGGTTCTTTATTGGCATCTGGAGTTCCATAAAGAACCTTTACTTGCCATAGAACCTTTCAAATACACAAAAGGTTCTTTATGTTCAAAAAGGCCTTTAGATTTTTAGAATGTTTGGTCACACTTTATTTTAAGATCCATTTCTCACTATTAACAAACCATTAACTATGACTTTTGCCTTAGTAAACTTCTAATTTGCTGCTTATTAGTAGTTAGTAAGGTAGTTGTTAGGTTTAGATATTGGGTATGATTGGGGATATAGAATATGGTGGTGCAGAAAATGTGCTTTATAAGTGCAAATAGCCAATATATTATGAATACACATGATAATAAGCAACTAGTTAATACTGAGAAATTTTCTTTGAAGAATTGTTCAATGAAAGGTTACTCATGACACATTTTGTCTTCTTCGAAGCTTCATTCTCTTCCATTTCATTTCTCAGTCCTTCGTTATGTTAAAAAAAAGATATCCGAAAACCTTCCTGCTTTTATTAACTCCAATGATGACACCATGTTTGCGCATGAAAATCTTCTCTCATTGTCTTTGATGTTTCGGCTTCCTCTGCAGAGTATTCGGGGAAGGAAGGCCACCCTAGAGGAGTTGCAGTCTGTCCACACCGAGCGCCACGTCCTGCTGTACGGCACCAATCCGCTCAACCGCCTCAAACTGGACAATCGCAAACTGGCCGGTAACACATCATCACACACACACATGATTCACATCTGATAGACATGAGTCAACTGCACCTCGGCCAGCGCAACACCTCATTTTTCAAAGCAAAGGCGCATACAGGCACGCCAACACACGAATATAAGCGACTTTCAAAATGACTAAAGGGTTGGAAATGTCAAGCGGCGAATGCGAGAATGACAGTTAATCTGCTTGACGTCACTCTGTGTCCAACAGGCATACTGTCACAGCGGATGTTCGTCATGCTGCCCTGTGGGGGAGTCGGGGTAAGTGAAAACACACACTCACATACACACGGTCACACACACTCATTCATAACCCTGCAAAAAACATGTTTGATTGAAAATTAAGTAGACATGTATGATATATTGCTGGCCAGTATAGTACTTGTTGATAAGTGGGAAAACTTAATTATTATTATTGATATGGGAAGTGGATTTATAGTAATTTTAGCAGATAATGTTACAGTATTTTCATTTTTGGAGAGACGTATTTTTTGAGTAAAACACTGTTTATTTACTGACGGAATTGCTGGATCCAGTCATAAAAACGGACTCTACTGTATAACGCGGAAAATCAGAGAATTTACCTATGTAAATTTAAGTCCTGCAAGGTCTGCGTGTCTCTGTGTGAATGAATGGCGCAGACGTGGGGGTTCATTTGCTACACATGTATTGAAGCGCACATGACACTCGCAGTGTTTTCACCTCTCAATGTATGAGTATTTTACCCTTACTTTTGGGAAAAACCATCGTCGTATCATATACAAACAGAAGTGTAAAGGTCTTCACAGCAACCCATCAAAATAAAAGTTTGGTCTAACTTGACAAAAATATTACTCAATGTAATGATAGTGCTACTACTAATAAAAATATTATTTCATATATTTATAGAATATTTACCAGAAATTATTTAAACAGAAAATTGTAAATACACAACACAGTATTTCTAAAAAAAAAAAAAAAAGAAAGAAAAGCAATTATAATATAATAAATTCATTCTTTATAAAAATCTAACGTATCTTTGTAAATTCATTAGACATGCTTTTGATTATCAAATCACAGTCACAGAATCACAGAATTAAAAATAAAAATAAAACTGAATTTGAGAAAAATAATAAGACATATTTTATAGGGCCTTTATTTAACAAAAAAATGTACAAAAATTACATTTTTGTATTTTTCTTTTTTTTTTGGCCCTATAAAATACGTTTTACTGTTTTTAATATTTATAATATTGTATTTTTAATACATTTCTGTTAAATTGTGTAAGTTTCATGAATTCAAGTAATTAAACATGCTTTTTGATTAATATTTTTGTAATGTAACCATTAAAATAGAGTTTAGAAAAATTTAAATTATTAATTTATTTTTTTAAGGCAAAGGAAGTGCTTTATTTATAGATAAAATAACTACAACCTACATTCGGCTCATCTATTCTGTTTTTGTCATAGTATTGGTTCAGTAGTAGTTTAGTCAGGTATCATATTGAAGTCAAAATTTTGGTATTGTGACAACACTACTTGTAAGGCATTTTATTTTCTACTTTTTGATCATTTCATTTATTTTTATTGAAAATAAATGCTTTTTTGATCTGATGTGATGTGAAAAGGGTAAAGAATAAGTATGGCAGAAGGGGGTTTCGAACTTGGGTCGATCGCAACAAAAAGTTACTGCTATGCGCTATCTACCTACACCACTGGAACTGTTGCCTAGCAGTCGTCTTTTGTAATTTTGTCTTGCCCAACCACATGTTGGGGAGTAGAATTTGTGTAAATAGCTTCTGCTAACAAGGCAGATTAAAATTAGTGTAAATTAAACACCTATAATTATAACTATATACTGTAAATTTCCAACAACATGTCAACTAACTCTCATTCGTTTGCAATTACTCATCAGGTAACTCTCATTGGAGTAGTAGTAGACTGTTAGGTTATGGTTAGGTGAATAAACTGACATTACAGTCAGTGAATGTCTGTTGGTCGACCACCAAAATAAAGTGTTCACAGATATTAAGCAGACGGTCTACTAATACTTACAGTAAAGTAAAGTTACTTATAATTACTTGTAGAACGTCTAAAATGGACTTTCAAAGTGAATTATGACCACATATGTTGTTTTTAGCCAAGTTAGCATGTTGTGTTGATCTGTGAAGGTTTAATTTAAGACCCACATGTCATTTTATGTTGTGTTTGGACGAATTTTAATCAGAATCATGGTTTCTACATAATAATAGACCATCTGGTAACACTTAGGGAACAATTCTCACTATTAACTAGTTGCTCATTAGAATGCATATTGCTAACATATTAGTTGTTTATTAGTACTTGTAAAGCACATATTAATGCCTTGTTCTGCATGACCATTTTAGATCTCAGTACCTGAATTTAACAACTACATTACTGTCTAGTTAAGCAACAAAGTAGGAGTTTATTGAGGCAACAATCATAATTAATAGTAAAAACTGGTCCCCAAACTAAAGTGTAACCGAGCATTTTACATAATCCGTTTATATTTCAAGAGGCAATAAGTAAAAAAATGTGACAAAGAGCAACCACAAATGCTTGCTATAGTTTTTAAGTGAAAGAAATATTCTTTTATTGTAATGGGCAATATATAGTACAACTATTTGGTCTGTATGATGTTTTTACAGTTTACTGTTGTGATTATTATCAACATAATTTATGAACTGCAAGGGATATAATGCAAACAAATTTTAAAGGGATAGTTCACCCAAAAAATGAAGACAAAAAAAAAACTGTCAGAATTTACTCACCCTCATATAGGTCTAAACCCTTAACTTTAGTTCTTTTTTGAAATACAGATGAAAATATATTTAATATTCTATATATTTCTTGTAAATATTTTGGATATCTATGCAACTGCATTCAAAAGGTACAAAAATTGCGAACGCAATCCTCATAAATCGAGCAGTTTAATTGATCAACATACAAGAATAAAGCTCATCAAATATGGTAAACAGAAGCTCAATTGTACCTGATTCATAAGAACAAACCTCATTGGTTTTCACACATCAAACAAGCACACCTGAGCTTTTGTTTACCATATTTAATGTGCTCTACATATGTGCATTGATCAGTGTTTATATATGAGCAAAAGCCTAAATGGAATCTGTTCAGCTAATAAAGCGATCGTGTTTCATCAAAATACTTGGCTTAATTCAAGTTGATTGCTTTTATGATGTCTTTATAAACTTTTTGAAGCATTAAATTTGTGGTTTCATGGACTTTTGGTCCATGAATCTCTCAGGTTTCAACAAAAATAATGTGTTTTGAAGCTGCATGAACGTCTTATGGGTTTGGAACAACATGAGGATGAGTAAACAATGACAGATTTTTTTCTTTAATTTTTGGATGGACTGTTGCTTTAAGTAAACAGTGTGAAAATTAGGCAAAACAACCTCAAAATGGTGACCCAAGATCAGTCTAGATGCGCATGCACAAGTACAATGACGCCGTAGTAATTTTAGGTTTAAAAACAGTGATCATGACATTTGTGGCCACTGCGTTCCCTCAAAGCAAGACCACATTGACACCTGCTATAAAACCAACCACCGGCTGACAGTCTATAAAGCAAACGCGGACGCGCCGGTCCCTTCTGCCACAGATCTGGGGTCGGATTGCACTGATCTCAGCGCAGTCCATACGGGCAGCACCCTAGCTGAAAATTTGGAGAAAATGTTGAAAACTTCACTCTGACGATCAAGCTCAGAGCAGGTCCATGTGGAATGATTGGAACAATATGTGCCATGAAGGATAAAAGAAATTCCAGCTCTCTCATTGTTCACGGTGCCAAACCACAAGCAATGCAAGTTCGGCAAAAAAAAAGGATGAGGGAAAATGAAAGAGAAAAGAGAGAAGGAAGATGTGGGGAGCAGGGCAACAAACAAAAGCGAGAGAGGGGAATGTATAACCTCATTCTTTCTTCTCATGGCCACCCCGTACTCTCCTGCCGCTTATGAATGCAGCTTTAGAGAGTAATGATGGCCCCTTTACTCTTACTAGTGTTGTTTACGAAAGCAAGCATCACCACTCAGAGTTAGGGGTTTGTTCAGATCACAACTATTTAATTCATCCTGCACCGTTTGTGCTGCAGACATGAATTATACCGCTGGACCACAAAACCAGTCTTAAGTAGCACGGATGTATTTGTAGCAATAGCCAACAATACGTTGTATGGGTCAAAATGATTGATTTTTGCCAAAAATCATTAGGATGTTAAATAAAGATCATGTTCCATGATGATATTTTGTAAATTTCCTAACGTAAATATATCAAAATGTAATTTTTGATTAGTAATATGCATTGCTAAGAACTTCATTTGGACAACTTTAAAGGTGATTTTCTCAATATTTCGTTTTTTTTTTTTTTGTGCACCCACAGATTCCAGATGTTCAGATGAATAGTTGTATCTCGGCCAAATATTGTCATATCCCAACATACATCAATGGAAAGCTTATCAATTCAGCTCTCAGTTGATGTATAAATCTCAATTTCAAAAAATTGACCCTTGTGACTGGTTTTGTGGTTCAGGGTCACATTTGTGTGAAAACGTGGCTGCTTTATCACTGTTGTGGAATGCTTGGCTTCCCATTTAAAGGGATAGTTCATCCAAAAATGAAATTTTGTCATTTTTTTCATCCTTGACACAAAATAATATTTTGAAGAATGTTAGTAACCAAAGAGTTGACAGTAGTCATTGACTTTCACACTATGAAAGTCAATTCAGTTGATCTTTTGTGTTCAACAGCTGAACGAAACTCTTTTGGAACAGCACGAGGGTAAAAAAATTCTGACAAAATTTATTTTTTCCTTGAACTATCCCTTTAACTCCCAAACAGGCTGTGCAACTATAAGGAAGGGTTAGAAATTGTAGTTGACAGATATATCACCAAGGATGACCGATAAGTTTTTCTGTTTTCTGTTAAGTGTCATAAACAGGACTTTTATTTTGACAGCACTGAGAACCAAGCGTAAAGGTCTGTTTGTGTGACAAAAGAGTTTGGCAGTCACTGGAGACACATAAGCAAACAGCTTTAAATCATTGATTTAATGGTGTTTATTTGAGAAAATATGAATCACAGTGTGCGCAGATTACTGAGTGCGCTGTTAGATGCTTTTCATCAATTTCTTTATTTGTGAAAAATACTGTAGGGTTACAGAATCCAGAAGTTGCTGTCTTGAAGTACAAATCTGTGTTACAGATATGTTTTACCAAGTTTTAATGAAAGCAAATCTAATTAATTTAGTAAAAAATATGTAAAATAAATGTCATTTTAATTGCAGAAATTCTTACTTGTGTTAGTAACTATCATTAAATGGGTCATATGATGTTGCTAAAAAGAACGTTATTTTGTGTATTTGGTGTAATGCAATGTGTTTACACGGTTTGAGGTTTGTCAATTTTTACAAAGCTCATCGTTCTGAAAAGCGTGGTGTGCTCTGATCAGTCAGCTTTTCAGTGAGTTGAGATTGGCTGAATACCTCAAGCGTGTGACGGAAATGTTAATCCCCTTACCATGTTGTGATGCCGTGTCCCGGCGTGATGAGTCAAAAACAATAAAACCCATTATAAATGAGGCATTTGTTGAATCCAGTGAGGACATAATTACTGATTATAATAACTCACTGTCTTTTTACGCATTGCATTGCTTCGCGTCACATAGACATTAGGGATGTCACAATACACAATATAATATCGAACCATTCAGGTGGCTTCTTATCACAGAATGAAGCAGACAATATATTCTATACTGCATGTCCAATAGCAATCGCTTACAAATATAATCATTATGAAAATACCCGAGAAGGCTTGAAGAACACAGATAAACCATATATTATTGCAGACGAGTGTTTATTGTCCTTACATTTCATCATTCAAAACGTTATCGTTATATCTTGCTTTTATTCAGTTTCAGCGATAGCGATGACTTTATCCATATTAGAGATTTCCTGGCTGGAACGTCATCAAAGTTATCTCTTTGACGCATATGTGGATTTTCTGCACGAGGGCGCCCTCTGGCGTCGAGTATGAATGAAACCCATCCTATTTTGCGTAAAATCGGAAAAATAATACCTCTCTCAAAAGACATATTAAGCAGACATGTAACAGTCCACGCCTTTTCCAGTGTACAAAGGTTTATAGGAGTATTTTGTTGTTAATTAAATGCAAAAAAAAAAAAAAAAAAACACTGACATGGCAAGCTATCAGAACCGAACCAAACCGAGGTACGTATTGAACCGTGGACTAACTGTATTGTTGCATCCCTAGTAGACATAACACTATGTCTGCATTTTTGATCATGGAAACAACAAACAAGCACTACTCTACACAGCTCAGAACTCACGTTTGAATAATCAGTAGCAAATTCTTTAAATATGAAAATGTACTTACAGGCTGTGAGTCAGAAGCGCCAGACTGTCCATGCAAAGTTGGAATTGCCACACTTTATACTGTGCACAGCTACTCTCCCAGTTTCAGGAAACAGTCCTCCATAAAATGTGCTGCACATACTGGAATATTTGCGTTGTACTGTTCTGGAACAGTGTTGTAAATATACCTTAAGCACTCGTTTTTAGTTGTGTACTCATTTAGAAGGCCAAAGTACTTTCACTTTCACACACAACATCTCCACAACATGACGGCGACTGCAACAATACTACAGTCAGAATAAAAGTTACGCCTTCTTTCTTTGCATATATTTTTGGGTGTGTTAGTGTTATGCAAATCTTCCCACACAGTGATGTAGAATTTTGGGTGTGTGTTCACTCTAAAAACTTCTGGGTTAAATGCAACCCAGCGCTGGGTAAAATATGGAAATACCTAGCGTTTGAGTTGTTTTGACCCAGCGGTTGGGTTACTATCCAGAAGGTTGGGTTATACATTTAACCCAAGCGCTGGGTATGTCCATATTTTACCCAGCGCTAGGTTGATTTTAACCCAGCAGTTTTTAGAGTGTTTGAATGAGCCATTTTAGGAAGGCGTAATCTTTGCAACTTTACAGATTGTATATGTGCACAAACAGGTTGTAACACTCCGAAGACAAAGAAAAATGTGAAATTGCATCATATGATCCCTTTAAGATAAATTGTGTCATATATCATATAGGTCTATTTCTGCTTTATATGAGCTATCAGCCACTGTGCTCTCTAAGAAATATTTAGACCATCCATCCATCCATCAAAAAAAAAAAAATAATAATAAAGTATTATCGGTCTACCACTGGTTATAATGTTACATTATGTGATGTGCAAACACGAGGGACGTTTACTTACTGTTATTTCTCACTTGCCATTTGTGAAAGACATGCTTTATGAAAGTAGAAATGACTTTGTAACAATAGTGAAAATCCAGACTTGAGCGGATAATCAGATCTAATTGAAAGTGGCACAGACTGAAAAATCAGATGCTAAAAGATCAGTTTGCAACAAAATCTGTTTTGTGCCAGTGTGTGAAAAAGCATGCAGATGTAGCCATCCAAGAGCACATAACTACACACAACAACTAAAAAAAAACATCTAATTGGCATTTTGGAACCATTTAAATGTCCGTGCATCAGGTATTTTTCAAAAGTTTGTGGTCAGTATTATTTTTTTTACAAAATGAATACTTGTATTCATCAAGGGTGCATTAAGTTCAAAGTAAAAATAAAGAAATTTATAATGTTCCAGAAGATTTCTGTCAAATAAGTCCTGTTCCTTTCAACTTTTCATTTCTCAAAGAATCATGAAAAAACGTATTATGGTTTTTACAAAAATATTAACCAGCACAGCTGTTTTTATCATTTATAATAATCAAATAATGTTTTGAGCAGCAAATCAGCATATTAGAATGGTTTCTGAAGGATCATGTGACACTGAAGACTGGAGTAATGATGATGAAAATTCAGCTTTGATCACAAATGTATGTGAATACATTTTACAATATATTCACATAGAAAACAGCTATTTTAAATTGTAAAAATATTTCACAATTTTACTGTTTTCACTATATTTTTGATCACATAAATGCAGCCTTGGTGAACAAAAGAGACTATTAATTCAGAGTTTTTCCAGTAAACTCCTAATTTGCCGTTTATTAATAGTTAGTAAGATAGTTATCAAGTTTAGATATGGGGTGGATTAAGGGATCTAAAATATGGTCATGCAGAAAAAGGCATTAATATGTGCTTTATATATAATAAACAGCAAATACATAATAGTTAATAGTGAGAATTGACCCTTAAAGTGTTACCAAAAGATCACATAGACTCAAAAACTTTTGAATGCTGATGTATTAAAGTTTTGCACACAAAAGACAGTACGCATAATCTGCAAGCCGGCGTAGTGATGAGAGGCCATGTTTATGTCAATATGGAGACCACACACAAAGAATATTTAAACATGCCATTAGTATGACACATAACAGGAAACCTATTTATAGTGTCGGTCACTCCAGCCTCTTTCTTTGAGTGTGTATTCTCGAAATGTCGTTTATGTTCTGTAATTCGTAACACACACTTCAGCTTGTGGATGCTTATAACAAAAATAAGCATCTAAATACTTTTGCACGCTTGAGTGATCTTTATACAAATATGGCTGGATAAACATGTTTCATCATAATTCTCCAGCGTTACCATCTGTTTGAAAGCCTACAGCTGGTTATCCATTCATTTGAATAGGATTACGCTCAGTTTATTGATTGGATTAAAAATGAGAGGGTTAAAATATGAGTTTACATTCCACCTCGTCTTGTTGTCTGCGGTCGTCGTTGATGAGCGCATCTCTATTGCATCAGTTTGCCGTAAGTGGCCGTCACACGGCATGTGACGCTGGCATCGCGCAGCCGTGCCCTAAGGTTGAACCGCTGTTTGTGGCTTTGCAGATTTATGAACGTTGATCACGGCTGTCATAATGATAAATGTGCTAGGGTACGCCAAGACAATTCAGCTACATCATTTTATTCTGGCAGAATGGGTGACTGACATAGATTATTTGTCATGTACGCGCCGCTGAGGGATTACGCGAGCCAGGGCTTGGGTGGAGGCGCCTACTCGCAGTATAAAAACTGTGAAACATTCACAAAATCAAGTGTTAACTCGGATTTGATTGCACATAAATCACTGGGGCAAAGCAGTTTTGTTTATGAACGGAGTGGATGCACGTGACGGAGTAAAAAAAAATCTGCAAAGGGTAATTAAATGTAATAACATAAAAATGTATAACCTTTTATTGCAAATGAAACATTTGATCAAACTTTGATAAATGCCTTAATCTCTTAAGCTGAGAGATGTATAAATCACCTCATAATTTCAGCGTGTGAAGAACAAATGTATACTCGAGTGCGTTATGTATTAGGTACATTATCGTCTTTGACAGACAGCGCGTTGAAGCTGCTCAGCCCGCTCTTTTCTTCTCTAAAAGAGTGGGTTTTTCAGGAAATGCATGCGATCGCTGGACCTCTGCATCTCGTAATACAACTGTGTATTGTCCGTGTTATTTTTTTGACAGGCATCGGTGTTATGATTGACAGAGACCGTAAGGTAATAATTATTTATTTCTTAGCTGGCAAGTATTCAGCGATCGACAGTGTTTATACTTCTAATAATCCAACGACAGCCAGTCGAAGTTTTTGACAGATGTGATAACATCTGTGTGAGGGGCGAACTATGTTTCGGACTATTATAAAATGTGCTGCAGGTTTTGCGTAGTTCATTATATTAATTTCATGGAATGAAGTTTATTTGGTGATTTAAGAGACTGACATGTTTGGCTTGTCAAAATGTGACTTTTGAAAATCAATTGCATGATTTGTTATGGTTTTATTGGACAAAGTTGTTTTTATTGTCTTTTATAACAAAAATGCTGGCAGTACTTTATTTTACAGTCCTGTTCCACTTGTACATACTGTGTAATTATTATAACAATCACAATAACTGGGTAATGACTAGGTGCTAACCCTGAACCTACCCCTAAACCTAACCTTAACCCATGACCATTCATTAGCCGCTATAGGGATATAACAGGAAGAATAACAAAGTGCAGTAAATGGTAAAACTGTTTGCATTACAAACCGTTGTGTTCATAATTAAGATAATACATTAGAATAACATGGTAAGACACAACAATTTGCAATATCAAGCAGCAAAACGAGTTGTTTTGTACAGCTAAAAATAGCTGGACGCGGATGAGGCCGAAAGCCTGACCCATCAAATCTACAAACGGCCACGCCCACTCTTAAGAGAAAAAAGATGGATTAACTAGTTGCTTATTAGCATGCGTATCACTAGCATATTGGCTATTTATTAGTACTTATAAAACACGTATTAATGCCTTATTCAGCATGAGCATATTTTAGATCCTTTAATCCGACCCCATTCTTGAACTTGAAAACTACAATATTACTACTATTTCAAAGGTCAACAGCAAAATGTCCAAAATCCACAACGACACTGGCCAAACAAATAAATACAATAAACAATGGGATAAAAACGACAGATTATGTCCACGTTTTTGCCACAAAATTACATTTTTATTATGTACGGAAAGCACATACTCTCTTCCTCCCACTCTCTATCCCTTACAGACGCGCACACATACAGTTAGCACACACGTTAACATATGCGGCTCTGACGATTTGATCAGTAATAGCTTAACAAGATTAAAACTACATGACTTCTCACAGGCGAAGTAACAACAACGCTGTTCCTGAAGAAAATGCACTTAAAGTCTGTCTGTCTGTCTAATAACTTCATTATTAACTGCATTAGTCTGCTATCAACGGATTAGTTCTCAGTTACTAGGTCTAAAATGATGTTTTGAAATTAGCAGGCGTTGGATGAGATGCATAAGAAATTAAACCTACTCACAATATTGTTTTAAAAGAGAAGTCCACTTCCAAAACAAAGATTCACATATAATGTACTAACCCCCTTGCCATCCAAGATGTTCATGTCTTTCTTTCTTCAGTCGTAAATAAATTGTCTTTTTTGAGGGAAACATTTCAGCATTTTCATATGATCGACTGATATGGTGCCCCGATTTTGAACTTCCAAAATGCAGTTTAAATGCGGCTTCAAACGATCCCAAATATCGGTTGTAAACCATCCCAGCTGAGAAAGAAGGGTCTTATCTAGCGAAACGATCGGTTATTTTCATTAAAAAATTACAATTGATACACTTTTTAATAATTTATATACTTTTTATAAGCGCTGACAATTTATATACTTTTTATAAGCACTGACGATGGGCCATTGAGTTCTTAGAAAATAATGCACAACCAAGGTGCGTTTCACATCGTGGCTGCATCCCCACCTGGGTGTGCATTATTTTCTAAGAATTCAATGGCCCACTGTCAGTTATTCCTTACTTAATAAGCAGTAAGTTAAGAGTTTATTGAGGCAAAAGTTGTAGTTAATAGTAAGAATAGTTCCTTAAAGTATGACCTAGTACTATGCAGTATTTTCCTGAGTAAGTTCACTATTAGTGCTCTGTAAGTAGACATACTGTAAAATAAAGTGTAACCAAAATATTTCATTTAAACCCATAAAAATGCAGATACTGTTGTAAATGTGAATTTACAAAAAAGTGAATAATCACTTTTAAAACTGTTGTTTCAATTTAGAACTCCTGTAAACAGATTTTTAGATATTACCTGTGCTGTTTGCTGACCATATGCTTGTATTTCATCAGGTGGACAACGACACCATCTGGAACGAGATGCACACTTCCACAGCGTCCCGCATGGCGGCCGGGAGCGTGACGGAGCTGGCCTTCAGAGTGGCTAAAGGAGAGCTCAAGGTCTGTGTGAAACAATATCCAAAACTTGTCGATTCTTATTAGGTCAATATAATGCATTGAGTAGTCCACATATGGGTCATTCTATAATTAGGGCTACATTTAGAATTTGTCAATGTGAAGGAAAAAGTTTTCCTGTTTCCTAAAAACCCAAACGTGACCTTACATAGCTACTTTGAAACAATCTATATTGTATAAAGTGCTATATAAATAAAGGTGATCTGTAGGAATATGTGCATAAAATACCATCTATGTTTGTTACTGTCCACCATGTTACCTTTACCGGGTAACACAGTAAACTTAGTTGACATTTTTAAGTGTTTGGGCCTATACTCAACATGGAAACCTAGAAATACTGAGCATATGCTATGTTTAGAAATATATTTTCATAAACAAAACATAAGTTTTAGTTAAATTGTCTTGTTAACATTTGCAGCAATAATACTTGTGTAACACGGTTGACAGTCAATTAATCCACTTTTGACACAGGTTTGCTAGTTTAACCAATATTAGGGGAAAGAGAGAGAACACAACTTCTACTTCTAGTTCAGAGGAAATATCATCATACTGTGCAAATTATGCAAGAATGGGACAAACCATTCCTTTTTGAGAGGAGTTTTCTAGTGGGTAACTTAGTTGACAATGTTTTTTCGTACACAAGTAAAAACAAGTTACAGGACAGAAAACACATATTATTTTTTTGAAGCGCACACCCAAATGTCTTGATAACCTAATCTAACTGAAGCCAAAACTATGAAATTAATTTATATTTGAGGTCATTTTCTTGCTTAAATGCAGAGTAGAATGAGCATACCAGGGTTGTGTGTGATATGAACATCATTTCTGAACAAAAGATATGGCTTTTTCAACATATAATAGTGTGACTGGGAAAAATGTAATTGTGTACTAGAAAATTAAGCATCTGGGCTTTATATTCATGAAAATATATTAATAGATTTAGGGTTTGTAGCCCTAAAAATGTTTAAGTATATATTACTGCTATAAGGTACTAAAATGCACCTTTTAGGGGCAGATATGGTACAAAGCTGTCCTTTTAAGTTTACTTCCTGGTATTGTGTAACAACTTCCTTACACCAGTGGTTAATATCGTACTCAGAAACTGCCTAGTCTGATGTTACTAGTTTAAAACACAACCTAGAAATGATGGTAATATGTCACAGCTGTGAACAGTGTTGATGAAGCTACAAATTACTGACAATTTAGAATAGTTAGCTACAGACTTACCATCAACATTGCAACAAGAAAAAGAAAGCATTACAATGTCAGTAGCCTAAATATTTCAGTGTACGAGTCAAAATGAATCACTGAGTCGTTTATGTGTCCAGTGAAAACATGTAAACAAACTGATTCACTGAAATGATTCAGATTTGGTAAGTAATGAGGACAGAGCATCTTTAATTCTTTCCTTGCTCTGCTGTAAAGCTATGCAGTGTGATAAATACAGTGATTTAGCATTTTGTCACGCTACACTGCAACTTGTTGGAGAAGTAGCTTGTTGCTATTTTGATTCACTACTTTGAATAAAACTGATCTACTGTCATGCTACTGAAAAATGCACTTAAGCTAAGCACCAAGAGTGGCTGTGCAGTTATAGAAAATTTTATATTATGCATGTTCACGTTGCTTTGAAATTAGCATAATTACAAGATGACAACTCTGAGATAATCACTTCCATGTTGAAATGCTTCAGTAATTTACATCTCACAAAGCACTGAAGAAAAAAATCACACTAAGTACCACTGGCTGTAATAAAACAGCATATCAAACAGAAATATGAGTAGCAGTTTTTGTAAAAAAATAACTTGAAATGAGTCTATTATTTGTAATTCCGATGTGATGTGAATGCATCTTCAGTCAAAACTCTTGATCATGCTGTCAACCAATCAGACTCAAGTACTCATTTCCTTTAGACGGTCTTTGTAATTACCGTTGCGTCAAATAAAAATGAACCAAGTAGCAAACCAACCAGATCAAGCTGATTAAGACGTGGAAAACTGTAACGACCATAAAAGAATAGTTCAATCACTCGAGTCCCCTGCTGGTAATTAAACTTAATGAAGGTTATAGGGGATGTTTCAGGGAAACGGCTTTATTGCTTTAGCTGAAAGTGGAGGCCCGCTTGTTGGAGCAGTTTGGTGAAAACATGGTTTCTGTGTGAGGGGCGACTGGTAAATGCGCAGTTAATGACATGTTGGTTTCAATGTTTCAGAACGGCTTTGCTGTGGTTAGGCCACCAGGACATCACGCAGACCCGTCAAACCCCATGTAAGTCTGCCTGTTACATACTGATACGCCTCGTGTGAGTTTGAGTTTGTGCGTCTAGTGGTGGACGCGGGTTCGAGCCTGGCCTGCGTCACGTTTCTATAATTTTTTTCCATCTTTCTTGGCGCATACGTACTTCCCACTGTCTTACAATAAAAGTTCTTGAACAAAATGAAAATAAAATAAGTAAAATACATTACATTAAAATAAAATAAGCAATAATAATAAAAAAATAGTGGGTGCTATACACTGCCAGTCAAAAGTTTTTGAACAGTAAGATGTTTGTTTTTTTTTAAAGCTCACCAAGCCTGCCTTTATTTGATTTTTGAAATATTTTACTATTTAAAATAACTGCTTTCTATTTTAGTATCTTTTAAAATTTAATTTATTCCTGTGATTTGAAAGCTGACTTTTCAGCATTATTACTCCAGTCTTCAGTGTCACATGATCCTTCAGAATTCATTATAATATTCTGATTTGCTGTTTAAAAAACATTTATTATTATTATTATTATTATTATGTTGAAAACAGCTGGGTTTCTTTGATGAATAGAAAGTTCAGGAGAACAGCATTTATCTTTTTTGTAACATTATAAATGTGTTTATCGTCACTTTTGATCAATTTAAAGCATCTTTGCTAAATAAAAGTAACAATTTATATTTCTTTTGTTAAAAAAAGCTTTTTATTTCAGATAAATGCTGATCTTTGGATTGTTAATAGTAATAATAATAATAAATGTTTCTTTTACAGCAAATCATCATATTAGAATGATTTCTGAAGGATCATGTGACACTGAAGACTGGAGTAATGATGCTGAAAATTCAGATTTGATCATTGGAATAAATTACATTTTAAAATATATTCAAATAGAAAGCAGTTATTCTAAATAGTAAAAAATATTTCACAATATTACTGAATTTTCTGTACTTTGGATCAAATAAATGCAGGCTTGGTGAGCATTAAAAAACATTAAAAATCTTACTGTTCAGAAACAGTAGTGTAGATTGTTTATTTTAGATATTTTATTTAATTTTATTTTTAGCTATTATTTTTTGTTAATATTTTGAATTAGATTTTATTTTTATATTTTCTGCTGTAATTTTAATGTTTAGAAATTTAGTTGTGTGTGTTTTGTCATTTTTAAATATGTCTACTGTATATAGTTTTTATTCATGTTTAAGTGAGAAATGTTGTCTCGGAAATAAAATACTTTTTTTCATATTTTATTTTATATTTTGTTTCTATCTATATATATATATATATATATATATATATATATAATTCTATTTTTAATTTAATTTAATTTAATTTTTTATTTTTTATTTCACTTAACATTTATTTTATTTCAAATAATAAAGTAAAAAGTATATTGTAATAGTTTTAGTAAACTATAATGACACTATAATATATGTCGTGCATGCGAGTTGGGGTTGATTTACTGTGGTCATGCAGTGAAATCCTTCTTCCTGTACATGTGTGTTGATGGCATGTTTTGAGCGGTGTGTTTGTGTGACGTGGGTGTTGTGTTTGCACATGTGCACTCTGTCACCTCACAATCGGTGTGTGTGTGTGTGTGTGTGTGTGTGCAGCGTCAGCACGCCTGTCTGTGTGTGGATATTTATGGCTTGATAATGAAGGTTTGGAGGGAGCGGGAGGAAAGACGCTGATTTATTTCAGCAGTTATTAGCCTGCTGAGTTCGCTCTTTCCAAAATTCTCAGCGTTTCACCTCACTCCCTTACTTCCCACTGCATATCTAATCATGTGCTGGAAGCTGCCACATGTTTATTATTTGTATATATGGACAGTATTTAAATGCTTTTAGATTACCTTGACACTTTAAAAAAGTTCCACTAACAACAGGCCTGCACATCCAGATTCAGTTGCGTGAGAACTTGTTTGCTTGCTACAGTAATGCTGTTCCGTTTCCAAATCCTTTGGCATTTAATGTGGTTGGAGGCCTCACTTTATCTTCTTCTCTCTCTCTCAGGGGTTTTTGTTTCTTCAACTCGGTGGCGATCGCTGCTAAGCAGCTCCAGCAGAAGCTCAGCGCCAGTAAAATCCTCATCGTTGATTGGGTGAGAGATCTTAATACAGCCAATGTTTGTTCTAGGGATGCAAATTATGTCTGATACCAATAAGCACAAATTAGTTTCATGATATGTCCAATATTGGAAATTCGTACTGTTCTCTTATTGCCATATTGGATAACAAGCTGAATTGATTGAGCTTATCAGTCATTGAATCAAATCACTTCCAGATTCCTGTATTTTTCGTCCTAATAGACTAGAAACAAAGATAATACTCATGTTGACTGAACAACAACCAAAATGCTACCATTGAAAGTTAACAAATGTTAAACATCTCTGCTTTGTGTTCTGACTATGTAGCCTGATTATGTTTCATCAATCATTCAGGATGTTCATCATGGCAACGGCACCCAGGAGATCTTCTACAATGACCCCAGCGTCCTTTACATCTCTCTCCATCGCTATGATAATGGAAACTTCTTCCCCGGGAGTGGCGGACCGACAGAGGTTAGTGCGCAGAGATTATTGATTATAACATATGAGCGAATGCAGTACTCTTTGGTTTGTTTATTGCTGTGAAACACTATAAGCTCACATGAGTCTCTTGGACTAAAGGGTTTCAATGTGTCACACTTGCGCAACTGTGTTTCAAACCAGAACTAGTTGCATCATGGCCTTTAGCACAAAAGGATCACAGTGTGAGGGTTTTCGGTGTTTAACAGCAGTGCCGTGTTTGATTTGTCCCAGGTGGGTTCTGGTGCCGGTGAGGGTTTCAACGTTAATGTGGCGTGGACCGGTGGTCTGGAACCTCCCATGGGCGATGCAGAGTACCTGGCTGCCTTCAGGTATTAGTTTCACTTGGTTCATTTGCTGATTTCAACTAACTGAAGGGGAACAATTCAACAGTCTGAAGACCTTAAAGGGATAGTTCACCCAAAATTGAATATTCTGTCATTAATTACTCACCCTCATGTCATTCCAAACCTATAAGACCTTCGTTCATCTTCGGAGCACAAATTAAGATATTTCAGAGAAATACGAGAGCTTTCTGACCCTGCATAGACAGCAACACAACTGGCACGTTCAAGGCCCAGAAAGGCAGTAAGGACATTGTTAAAATAGTCCATGTGACATCATTGCTTTAAAGGAGACTTCCAGAACAAAAATTTACAGATAATGTACTCACCCCCTTTTCACACAAGATGTTCATGTCTGTCTTTCTTCTGTCATAAAGATTTTTTTTTTTTTTTTGAGGAAAACATTTCAGAATTTTTCTCCATATAATGGACTGATATGGTGCCCCGAGTTTGAACTTCCAAAAAGCTGTAAATGTTGTAAACAATTCCAGCCAAGAAAGAAGGGTCTTATCTAGCTAAACGATCGGTTATTTTCATAAAAATAATACAATTTATATACTTTTTACTGTCAAACGCTCGTCTTCTCTTACTCTCCCTGAGCTCTGTTTTTTTCCGGTTCATGACAGTTAGGGTATGTCGAAAAACTCCCATCTCATGTTCTCCCTCAACTTCAAAATCATCCTATNTCACTGTTTTACCTTTTTTGTTAAAAGGGTCATCGGATGACCATTTTCCACAAGTCGATATGATTCTTTAGGGTCTTAATGAAAAGTCTATAAAATACTTTGGTTAAAAATTCTCAATGGTTTTGTAAAACAACACCCTTTTTTACCATGTCAAAAAGAGCTCTGCAAAAATCATCTCATTCTAAGGGGTTGTTCCTTTAAATGCAAATGAGCTCTGCTCGCCCCGCCCCTCTCTTCTCTCTGTGGAGTGACGAG
>JAHKKF010481252.1:0-13809 GCA_019740295.1 Labeo calbasu | reverse complement strand
TAAAGTTGCATAAACATTCCTTGCACTCTTCTATAAGCATGTCTGTCAAGAGCACCTGAACTGGCTGAACCTGTGATTTTAAAGCAGTACCTGAAATAACCCTGTTTGTCTTTTGAGTACATTAGCTTTTCAATGCACAGTCGTTCATCCACCTTCTCCTCCCATTTCCCGTCTGTCCAGCCCTCTGCATAGCTCTGCAGCACAAGGATCTGGTCAATGAAGGGTCCCCCAGACTCTGAGATCAATAATAAAGACACAGAATGCACTTTAAACTTTGTTTAAAAAAAATGTTTACTGGAGAATGTTTGAGAAGAAAATACTATTTCGGTCTTTCTACTTTAAAATGTCATGTCTAATTCCGTGTGTTACTTGGTATTTCTTTGTATTTAATTGTGGAATCTACTAGCAATTTCTGAGTGAAAACTGATTATTGTATATGACTAACTAAACATTCATGCATAATCATGAGAGGTGAAATGTGTCTTTTCCGTGCCACTAGCGTCACCATATGGAATTGCAAAAAGAATGTATGGTTTTTTTTTAAACAAGTTTCTCCAGTAAATTTATGACAGTTAAATTAAGATAATAAACACATATAATTGTAATCTCTCAATCTCAAACAAACAAACAAAAACAGCATGGCTCACCAGCAATAAACTCCTCATACTCAATGACTGGTATGTTAGCTTGCAGGCTGGTTATGCTGAAGAATTCTCCCCACGGGATGCGAACCTGATGTATATCAGGGCTCTGCCAGTGATACAGACGACCCCATGGAGGCAGCACTAGCACCCAGTCACCCTCTTTCCTTAATGTCTTCAGCAAAGAGGCCATGCGAATATACACATCTCGGCGAAGATTGAAGCCCTCGGGTGGATTTACATCATATAGGAGGTATCTGAGCATTGCATAACAACATTATCATTTCTACTCTGCAGTACATTTGTATATAAATGAAGAGCTCATTTGCAAAAACAGTTTTCAAAAATCACGTTTTTTCATTGTGCATTCCAGTTAATCTCAGTCAAACTGCAGTTGGCTTATTTTGATTAAGTAAAAATAACTAAAACAAATACAGCTAACACAATAAAACACAATAAAAATATAAAATAAAATTTATATATATATATATATATATATATATATATATGCAAATAATTTACTAATAAAGTTTAATTAATCAAACTTTGAATACTTTGGTTTCAGCATTTTTACCTAAAAAAATTCATTACATTTCATGTGAAATATTCCAGGTGATGCTTCATTTTGTTATTTTTTAATCAAAATTCATAAATTTCATCGATCAAAATTATTTATTCATTTATCAAATGTCATATTATAAAATTAGTTATTTTTGTTTATATTCTATCTAAAATGCATTCATAAAATAACAGATTTCTCAGACTGCTATCACAAAGAAGATAATAATAAAACTGAACAAATTAAACTTTCAATAATTTAGGGTTTTTTTTACCAATTTAATTAAAACTAAATACAAATAACTGATTTCTCAGACTGATATCACAAAGAGGTTAATAATATATTTGATAATATAATATGGTGGTATATTTCTGGATTTTTTTTGGTTTTCATTTGTTGTCCTTTCTCTAATCAAAATGTTACAAACAAAACTTTTTTATTGTTTTATACATAATTTTACAATAAAAAAGTTTTGTTTGTAAAAATTGATTGTATGTGTGTATGTATATATATATATATATATATATATATATATATATATACATACATACACACACACACACACACAAACAGACATACTTTTAGTTTTATACATAATATGATAAGATAGATGCTTTAGTTTAAGAGACAGTCTTTTTTACTCTGAGCAAAAAAAAAAAAAAAAAACATAACATGCACAACCACAAATACTCATTGCAGTTATGAATAATATCCAGTTTTTCATTCAATAAAGACAAATTTTAGCTGTGTGGTACTGGATGTACATAAGACAAAAAGGGGAAGTCAAGCGTTTTACTTCTTAAAGTCTCTTATAATCTCGTAACCATACTTATACTCATACTAACCATATTTATTTTTAAATGTATAAAAATAATTCATATAGCACTACATAACAGGAATAAACCAACACAAACGGATTTAACAGCTGTGGACATTCGTCATGTAAGAGTATCCAGCATCTTTCCCAGCATATGACTCCTACCGAACATCCCGTGATGCTGCAGCCACCGGGGACAATATCGACTGCCCGGCGCGAAATGCATCGTCCTCTGAAGCCGAAGCGAATTTATAAGATAAAATAGTAAGGATTAATACTGAATAACATCGTAAAATATCATGAAAGGGAGCAGACACAGCTGTTCCCTTCTTGTTCGCCATGTCTTTCGTAGCCACGCACTTCCGGCGTCGGTACAGTTGCCTAGCAACTCAGACATCTCTTTACAGAACCACCAGTTTATATCGGCGTTTACTCCTTTTATTAGACTTTATTTAATTGTAAAGTCAAATATAGCCTTATACATGACAAAATTAATTGACGATACTAGTCAAATAAAAAAAAAAGCATAATCTGTGCTGTTGTTCAAGGACAAAACGCGGATGACTCTGTAGTGGGCAGTGTCGGGACTGCTGTGACACATCGCGAGATTTCCTCGATGGTGTCGCGCCATCATGACATCATGAAGCAGGGCCAATGAGCAGTGGCGACAGGGTGAAACCTCTGTGTGTACAGTGATCCAGAACATCAACTGAATTCTGAGTTTTAGCCATGTCATTAATAATCTTAACATCTGCGCACAGGTGAGTGATCGTCAAGTGTCACGGGATTGATGTCATCATGGAGTCGTTCTGCATACAGACTCCGGAATTGAATTATTGCTTGCAATTTGATCTGTAGGTGATCTGCAGACAGAATATAGGTCTCCTTTACAAAAAAAATGAATGAGATAAAGTTTGGACGTTGTCTTATGAATATACAATAGTTAAGAAAGTAAGGAAAGTGTCGTTTAAATGTTTGCATGGATTGAACCCAGCAAAACTTAAAAGGTTTTAGAAAACATATAGCAGCACTACCACTACAATACCAGTCAAAAGTTTTTGAACACTAAGATTTTTAATGTTTTTTTAAAGAAGTCTCTTCTGCTCACCAAGCCTGCATTTATTTGATCCATAGTACAGCAAAAACAATAAAATATTTAAGTATTTTTACTATTTAAAATAACTGTTTTGAATGCTGAATTTTAGCATTATTACTCCAGTCACATGATCCTTCAAAATCCTTCTAATATTCTGACTTTCTACTCAGAAAACACTTCTTCTTCTTCTTCTTCTTCTTCTTCTTCTTCTTCTTCTTCCTCTTCTTCTTCTTATTATTATGTTGAAAACAGCTGAGCAGAATTTTGTCAGGTTTCTTTGATAAATAGAAAGTTCAGAAGAACAGCATTTATCTGAAGTAGAAATGTTTTGTAACATTATAAATGTCTTTATCATCACTTTTGATCAATTTAAAGCATCCTTGCTAAATAAAAGTATTAATTTATATAATTTAATTCCAAAAAATAAAAAATATACTGACTCCAAGTTTTTGAATGGTATAGTGTATAATGTTACAAAAGCTTTTTATTTCAGACAAATGCTGATCTGTAGACATTTCTATTTATCAAAAAGTGTACTCAATTTATTTAAATATTGATAATAATAATAATAATAATAATAGTAAAAAATATTTTTTGAACAGCAAATCAGCATATTAGAATGATTTCTAAAGGATCATGTGTCACTGAAGACTGGAGTAATGATGCTGAAAATGTAGCTTTGATGACGGATAAATTACATTTTAAAATATATATTCAAAAGAAAACCGTTATTTTAAATAGTAAAAATATTTTCAAATTTCACTGTTTTTGCTGTACTTTGGATCAAATAATTGCAGGTTTGGTGAGCATAAGAGAATTCCTTAAAAAAAAAAAAAACATTAAAAATCTTACTGTTCAAAAACTTTTGACACGTAGTGTATATATAAGAAAATGTAGTGCACTGTGTCCTTTTCAATAATAAAAGGCATAAACATAATCTGCTGTGTATTTGAGGTTTCAGTTTCAAAATATTCTGTTGCCTTTATTTTAAAAGATTAATTTTAATCACCCATCAATATGTATAACAATTTAATGTTAAGTTCAAGAAAAAACAGT
This sequence comes from Labeo calbasu, assembly GCA_019740295.1. NCBI lineage: Eukaryota > Metazoa > Chordata > Actinopteri > Cypriniformes > Cyprinidae > Labeo > Labeo calbasu. The sequence continues at coordinate 9,640 of JAHKKF010481252.1, read as the reverse complement.
AACAACACGGTTGATTTTATCCTGTACAGGTTACGATCAATCTGCAGATTGCAGAGAATACAAAGACACATGGTAAGTTCGAGTCTTAAGTAGGAATCAATATTCGTATACATTTTTTTCAGCCAGTCAAGAATGTAGACACACTAAATCAAATGTATGATCCTTTTTAATTTAAATTTTCATCCTTATGGTCTGGTGTTTTATATGTATGCATGAAATAATTTATTTTAATAATTAATTTTAAATAATAATATTTTCACTTGAACTTATGCTTAAATGTTTGAAATTATTAAAATTGTGCATTTATAAAAAAAAAAAAAAAATGAAAAGAATACGTGTAAACCTTGACTTGTGATGTACATATTGTAGTGTTTTTGATTCTAAATGTTTCTCCCATCAAATATTGTTTAATTACTGTGTCTCATTTCAGATGTCTAGTAAAGCTGGGTCTGAAGTTCTGTTTGAGAAAGTTGGGAATGCTGGAGTCATCACACTAAACAGACCCAAAGCTCTCAATGCTCTGAATCTCACCATGATCAGACACATCTACCCTCAGCTCAAGGTTAGCGAAGACTGGAAACCTTTCTCACAACATCAGCCCTGTATTATTGTTAATCACCCAATTCAACTTCATATGACAATCTCTGTTAACCTACTTTAATGGTTCTGTTTTTGTAGAAATGGGACAAAGACTCAGAAACAGATCTGGTGATCATTAAAGGAGCAGGAGAGAAGGCATTCTGTGCTGGTGGGGATATCAGAGGTAATTATGTAAGATAATCACGCAGTATGGTTTTTCATTCATTCCTAAATGGATCTATGCAGTCAAACAGATCTGGCATTCACGAAAATGCAACAAATATTTTCCCAGCTGTCACAGAAGCTGGAAAAGCAGGTGATTCCCTCGCTCAAGACTTCTTCCGTGAGGAGTATATTCTTAACAACGCTATTGGTATGTTTTCACACTTCTGTTGCCATTTTTGAGGTTTGATGAAGAGATTGATTAATTGATTTGAACTCTTTTTTTAGGTACATATCAGAAACCGTATGTGGCTCTAATTGGTGGAATTACAATGGGGGGAGTAAGTATTTATCCATAATTGTCATCTTGCTGCACAAGTTCACCAGCAGATGGCGCTGTCTGTCCTAATTTAGCAGAATATGGCATTAAAGCAACCTGAGAGCCAGAGGCAATGTGGGCCAGCTTGTCTTGTGTTTACAAAATATAAAAATAAACGAAGGACAAAGCGTCCCGCCTTATATAAAACGATACATATAACCCTTCTATTCTTTTTACCATTGTGTCTCTATGAATTTGTTCAAAACATTAGGACTCACATTGCCACTGGCTTCATGCATAATGCAGTGTAGCTGTTCCCATTTGTAAATAAATGCATGAAAATACTTATACATAATGACCCATGAGCTATTATTATATGTATTCCTAGTGCAGTTTTCAATATCTTGCAGTCATGTTTGACCATATGAGCTGCAAGCAAGTTGTGACGCACTATGAGTCATAAACCCCTCTTTTAATCCTCTTAATTTCTGTCCTGCACTGTGTATTTTAGCCAGTAGGTGTCAGCAATGAGCTAATCTTGCACACAGTCTATGGGTTTCTTATGAATCAGTTCTCAAGCGTCCTCCCATTGGTAGGCTATGGATTTGTGTTTGAGTAACACTTGTATTTATGTTCATGTTGCACATTACATGTAGGCCTAAAAGGCGTTGATTTAATAATTACACTTGCAATTAGAAATGCATCACAAATGATCTGGATTAAAAAATGTATATTCAAAATGTAGATTTATGTATATTCAGGCCATCCAAGATGAGTTTGTTTCTTCATCGGAACAGATTTGTAGAAATTTAGCATTACATTACTTGCCCACCAATGGAGTGAATGGGTGCCGTCAGAATGAAAGTCCAAACAGCTGATAAAAATATTGCAATAATGCACAAGTACTGTAATCAACACAACTCCAGTCCATCATTTAACATCCTGTGAAGTGAAAACCTGCATGAATGTAAACAAATCCATCATTAAGCTGTTTTAACTTTAAACCGTCGCTTCTGGCCAAAACACTAGCCCATAATTCATACTATTGCTGTGTCCAGCAGAAAAGTCATAATTGTTTAGAACTGTTTCCTTTTGTAAACTGTGCTGGATCTGTGCATATTTTTAATTCAGACAAGATGATTTTTTCACTGGAAGAAGCAATATTATGAATAGAGGACTCGTCTTTTAGCTGGAAACAATGGTTTGAAGTAAAAACAAAAATATCTTATCGATAGATTCATTTATTACAAACACACAGCTTTTCACTTCATAGAATATTAATTAATGGACTGGAGTGTTGTGGATTACTTGTGGATTATTGTTGTTCTTATCAGCTGTTTGGACTCTCATTCTTACGGCACCCAGTCACTGCAGAGGATCCACTGGTGAGCAAATGATGTAATGCTAAATTTCTCCAAATCTGTTCTAATGATTAAACAAACTCTAAATTTTCTTTTTGGGTGAACTATTCTTTTAAACAAGATGTGTTTTCATAAGCAGCATATTCAGTAGATGTTCATTAGTATTGTAAAACTTTCACTATAACATTAATCTGTAGCAACTTTAGTGCTGTAAATATATTTTTAACACTCTTTTACCAGCACAGCCGAGCAGTTGAAATATTACTGTCTTCATGGTTTCATGGGGTTCTGGCAGTAGGAGAGCAATGTCACAGCTGTGGAATCTGTCAGCCTGGTGTCAAACCTGGTGTTTAATTGATCAGGGATTCTGTCAAGGATAAGGTACGGGCGGTTCGACCTCAGTGCCGTGCATCCTTTGGTCTGAGCCGTTTGATGCATAGCTGCTGCGTGATATGTTTCAGCTCAGGACTCTGATCTGTTATTTAAGAATGGAATGACCATACAAGTTCACTGAGCACGTGCTGACCTCAGATGTCTCTAAGGTTTAGAAATGGATTTTTCCATTTACTCAGATATTTGAGAAAAAGAAATGGGCAGTCGCTGGGGAATAACAGATAATGTTATTACAGCGCTTGCAAGGCAGCACCACATTATTCCATTTTTGTTTTCTACTTCCTCCTCATCTTTTTTTCTGCAGTAAAGAGATAGTTTACTCAGAAATATTTTTTATTATCTTGTAAAGGGTAATTCCATGCAAATGTCAACCTGGCTGTTGAGATTTTGAAGTCCAATAAAGTGCATCCATCCATCATGAAAAGTGCTCCACACAGCTCTGGGGATTTAATAAAGGCCTTCTGAAGCGAATCGATATGTTTGTGTAATAAAAATATCCATATTTAAACCTTAATAAGCCATAATCTCTAGCTTCCGCTAACTGCCGTATGAGCGTTCACGAGAGAGTGGCGTTCCTGCGGATGACGTAGGACTTTGGCGTAAGCTCCAGTAAGAAGCAATGAACATAGAAGCACAGTAGAGAGAGCAAAACAAAGCACTGGTCACAAATTAGACGTTGTGACGAGTCGGCTGCCTCCCCCCTATTTATCATCATTATCCCATCCCTTAATCGCCGCCCTTCACCAGGCTCTCGACGGGAGTGGGCGTGTGAGAGAGGAGGGGTGCCTAAAGCAGCCTGGTCTGGCGGCGTGTGATGAGGCACACCTGACGTGAATGAAGCCTCATCTTTGCCGCTTTTAGAAGGCCGAGCGCGCCTCTCCTCGGGAGACTGGTCTCTACCCTGTGCATTCCTCGTGGGTCCAGGAAGGGAGCGTTGAGGGGAATGAGCGCAGCCGAAGCAACGAGCTGCTGGACCCGTGGTCTGGATGAGTACCCTACACGTTAGACGGCTGACGGGCGAGGATGCCGGGCCGTTGAATCCCCCGAGTAATGCCGTGAGCTAAGGAGGACGTAGCCGCTGAAGGAAGCCGTGGACCTAAGAGGGGAGCACGTGCAGCCGCCAGTCTCCACCCTTTACCTGGACCCTTCCTTCCCGAACACTGCCCCTCCTTCACGAAACTCCTCAGTATGACGAGGACACCAGAACCCCTGTTTATTTTGGACACTTTATTTCCCCTTTTTGGACACTTTTGTTTATTTTATGTTTAATAAAAGCCTCTCCGAGGCCTGACGTCACACCCACTGTGTCTGTCATTTGCTCCTCCTGCCACAACTTACAAAATGTGGATTTGTAAAGAAGTATTGTAAAGAGTATTTCAACATTAGCCAAGAGGAGACTGGTTTTCCTTTGCTCTTTGTTCTCACGAGAATAGCACATTCTCACCGTAACTTAGGCTACGCCTACGTCCTACGTCATCCGCGGGAACGCCACTCTCTTGTGAACGCTCATACGGCAGTTAGCAGAACCTAGAGAAAACACACCCTATTTTAGCGATCTACGAGCATAGTCTAAAGCACATGACGCAGGTGCGTATGAGGCGTGTCCGAATCCACTTTTGCTAGTTTAAAGATGGGAAAAACGGTCGATGCGCATGGTCTAAAAGGGTCCCCATTCTCTTATGAGTCGTGGCTGTTTTGAGCGTAACGTGCATTAAATCAATCAGAGTCTCATCTCCCATTCCCTTTAAGAGCCAGTTGTGCTCGATCCTTGGCGGATTCGCTATTTACATGGCGGAATTTGCAAGAACAAAGGCTGAACGCTTCTTCAGAGAGCAGGGACGGCGCAAAGGCGGACATTCATGGGCCGAGCCCACTTAATTACTTAGCCCACTTAGTTACTGTGTACCCCCTTTCAAAACTCTTCCCTCTTTGCTGAACGTGATTGTTTTCTAAAGCCAGAGTAAAACCAAAAAACAACTCGCATAAGAAAGCGATTGACTATCCATTATGACGTGTAAGCATTTTTATATTTATGTACACAATAATAATCTTTTACATTGTAGTCCTTTCATTTTTAATATTTGGCATATTTGTGTGCTGATGCGTGTGTGTAATAAGCAGAGTGTATGTGCATTGTGCACCTGCCTATAGGCGTATATTACTAACGTGCTCTTTAAATAACAAGAAAAATATTGCGGCATTGACTTTAGACTAGGTTTTAGTTGGTCAATAGCGCAGTCTATTTCATTTGCCTCAAAATAGCAACGCGCCAACAGTGCGCCTGAACACACCTCGTTTTCAGACCAGCACAGGCGCACAAATGGGCGCAAATGCATTTGCTATTTAAACAACGTGGCGTAGGACGTGAAAATGATAATTGCGTCGGGCTGAAACTAGCAAAAATCAATTGCGTCACACCACATTGCGGTGTATGATAGGGCCCAATGGCTTGTTAAGTTTTAAATATGGATATTTTCTTACACAAAGGCATTTATTCGCTTCAGAAGACCTTTATTAACCCCTGGAGCTGTGTGAAGAACTTTTTATGATGGATGGATGGATGCACTTTATTGGACTCTCAGCACCCACTCCATTACAAAGCTTGGAAGAGCCAGTACATTTTTCAGTAGAATTCTGATTGTATTCGTCTAAAAGAGGAAAGTCATGTACATCTAGAATGGCTTGAGGATGAGTGAATCATGGTTTATTTTTTTTCCTTTTCTTTTTTTTTTAAGAAATTGATACTTTGATTCAGCAAGGACCCATTAAAATAATATAACAGTAAAGATCTAGTCTAGTTTTAACAGTTTTTTAGTTTTTGAGGTGTCTGGTTTTCTCTCATGCTTAGTCTAAAGCAGCTTTCCAGAAGCCCTATTTAGAGATGTAAGGAAGACATAATAGTCCTGTAAGTGATAGTACTATCCAATAAATCACCATGAACATCAAAATGATTTTCTCCAGTGGTTCAGCTGAATCTCTGTTTATGGAACACATTTAGTAATGGAAGAAATATGCAATCACTCATGAGAGGCGTAACATCATATCTCACACCTGCAGTGTATCAGTCGGTGGCTCAGTGTGATCTATGAGCATCTCTTTGATCCCTCACACAGGGCTGTCAGAGGGTGGCTGCGCCGCACCTTTAATACCTTCCTGACCGTTGCTCCTTATCAGCTATTTCTGGTTTTTCTGCATATTTCCAGCATTTGTAAGAATGTTCTCTGTTTGCTTTGATTATATAGTCACCATTTGTGGACCATCACTGTAATGATGCTCTTTTGGACCTTTTTGCTTGTGCGTCTGTGTTTAGTCTTTTGGGACAGTGTTAATTTACAGTCACAGCATGCAAATCTACTTTGGACCTTGTAACGAATATGGGCAGCAGGATGTGATGCCATACTCTTGGGCATCTGTTGTGAATAATTTATAAATTATAAATGACAAATACTAATAAATTCAGTGTTACAGATTTTGGAAGAGCAGTAAGAAGTAGGCCAGATCAACTGCAGAATTAAATAAAATCCTTAAACACACACACAAAAGATCTTTCATATGACCTCCGATAAGTTCATTTCGACCATCTCATTTATGTAATGAAATCACGCCTTTAGTGCTTCAGTAGCTTGATGCTCACCATATGGTAAATCATAATTAAGCAGAGCCACATGACAGATGCAGTAATACAGAGAACCAGAAAAAGAAGGACATCTGTTATATAAAAAGACAGCTTGAATGCTTCTAGCTACACAGAACTGGTGCAATTCATAATGCAACTTTGTTTTATCTATAGCGGACATGAGTATAAACTGTTGTCTTCTACTTATGTACACTACCAGTCAAAAGTTTTTGAACAGTGAGATTTATTAATGTTTTTTAAAGAAGTCTCTTCTGCTTACCAAGCCTGCATTTATTTGATCCAAAACACAGCAAAAATAGTCACATTTTGAAATATTTTTACTATTTAAAATAACCATTTTCTATTTGAATATATTTTTAAATGTAATTTATTCCTGTGATCAAAGCTAAATTCAGCATCATTACTCCAGTCTTCAGTGTCACATGATCCTTCAGAAATCATTCTAATATGCTGAACATTTATAATGTTACAAAAGGTTTCTACAAAAAAATCTACTGCACTGTTTCCAACATAATAATAATAATAATAATAATAATAAATGTTTTTTGAGCAGTAAATCAGAATATTAGAATGATTTCTGAAGGATCATGTGACTGGAGTAATGATGCTAAAAAACAGCATCGAAATCAGTAAAATGTTCATATTTTGAAATATTACAATTTACAGATGCTGCTTTCTATGTGAATATATTGCAAAATGTAATTTATTCCTTTGATCAAACCTAAATTTCCAACATCATTACTCCAGTCTTCAGTGTCACATGATCCTTCAGAAATCATTCTAATATGCTGTTTTGCTGCTCAATAAATTCTTATTATTATCAATGTTGTCAAAAATTGTGCTGCTTATTTTTGTGGAAATTGTGATATATTTATTTTCATTTTTTCTTGATGTGACCTTTATTTCTATAGTGCTTTATACAAAAAAAGATTGTGTTAAAGCAGCTTTACTGAAATACAGGAAAATAAATTAATAGAAGGTTCAAAAGAACAGAATTTATGTAAAACAGAAATATTTATAAATGTCTTTACTGTCTCTTCTGTATGAACTTTTGAACTAGACGTTTAAAAAAAATCCTACCTGTGGCTGCGTATGTTTAAGCTTGATTTTTCTCTTTTTTTTTCTTTTAAGTTAACAGGAACTTCTTAGAAATTTCCACCTCTGGCATTTTTAGATTCAATGGTTTGCCAAGAACCTGATAAAGCTGTTTGCTTTCGTTGAGATATCTGTGATGAAACGTTCCAGAGTGCTTTCATATTAGAAAACCACCAGATTAAAGATGCCCTTTAAACATTTTTGGCTGAATTTATGTTCCATATTAGTCTCCTAAAGAGGAGATGCTTGTGTTTTTGATAGGTACTGTTTTCCATCCCGGAGCTGATTCTTAAATTTAGAAGCTGGCTACATTATCCGTGAATTTTCTGTTTGATTCCAGCCAAACATTTCGGGGAATGGATGAGTTTCCACCACTTCTAGGTGAATGATTTGATGCCTCCAGATCCATGTGCTTCCCATTTGACTCAGAACACTAAAGTTGCCACATGTAAATGCTGTTACTAAACTATTCAGACAGTTTATTCCTACTGCTGCTTCGGCTCTGACTCTGTGATAGTTTGGATGGTTGTTCTCACTTCATCGTAATCATCCTAATGAGTTGTCATGTTGGGTACACATGTACTGCTCTGATCACAACATGCGTCTCAAATCCCCTAAGAGAAGATGATTATTGTCTTTAAATGAGCAGCCCGTTGAGAACGCAGCCTCTAGTTGGTTTTGTAATAACTGATTTTGTGATGTGTATTTTGTTTAACTAGATGAGTCCATGTCAGTCATGCTCTGTGATCTGATGAGTCACATCAGCCAAATATATTGAAGTGATTAAGACAATGCTGCTGTATTATACTCGTGTGGATCTTTTTTATGACAGAATCAGGTCGGGCTTGCGGTAGAGACAATGAATAAGTTGGATACTTTTGGCAATGTTATTTTTTTTCATCTTCAAAAGTTTTTTCTAATTTTTTCGAAGATAATTTATCTAAAGAACAAGGTTGCTTAACGGTTGATCGTTTCAAAGGTTTGGGGTCATTAATTTTTGGGAAAAAAATGAATACTTTTATTCAGGAAGGGTGCATTAAATTGATCAAAAATCACGGTAAAGACATTTTTTTATTTTATAAAAATAATATAAAAATTTTATAAAAATGCTGTTCTTTTGAACTTTCCATTCATCAAAGGATCCAGAAAAAAAAATCTATCAAGGTTTCCACAAAAATATTAAGAAACAAGATTGTTTTTAACATTGTTAATACACTGACCAAAATTATAAACGCAACACTTTTGTTTTTGCCCCCATTTTTCATGAGCTGAACTCAAAGAACTAAGATTTTTTCTATGTACACAAAAGGCCTATTTCTCTCAAATATTATTCACAAATCTGTCTAAATCTGTGTTAGTGAGCACTTCTCCTTTGCCGAGATAATCCATCCACCTCACAGGTGTGGCATATCAAGATGCTGATTAGACAGCATGATTATTGCACAGGTGTGCCTTAGGCTGGCCACAATAAAAGGCCACTCTAAAATGTGCACTTTTATCACACAGCACAATTCCATAGATGTTGCAAGTTTTGAGGGAGCGTGCAATTGGCATGCTGACTGCAGGAATGTCCACCAGAGCTGTTGCCCATGAATTGAATGTTCATTTTTCTACCATAAGCCGTCTCAAAGGCGTTTCAGAGTATTTGGCAGTACATCCAACCTGCCTCACAACTGTAGTCCACGTGTAACCACACCAGTCCAGGACCTCCACATCCAGCATCTTCACCTCCAAGATCATCTGAGACCAGCCACCCGGACAGCTGCATAACCAAAGAATTTCTGCACAAATTGTTAGACACCGTCTCAGGGAAGCTCATCTGCATGCTCGTCGTCCTCATCGGGGTCTCGACCTGACCGCAGTTCGTCTTCGTAACTGACTTAAGTGGGCAAATGCTCACATTCGATGGCGTCTGGCACTTGACGTGGAGAGGTGTTCTCTTCACAGATGAATCCCGGTTTTCACTGTACAGGGCAGATGGCAGAGAGCGTGTATGGTCGTGTGGGTGAGCGGTTTGCTGATGTCAACGTTGTGGATCGAGTGGCCCATGGTGGCGGTGGGGTTATGGGCAGGCGTATGTTATGGACAACAAAC
>JAHKKF010481250.1:0-12577 GCA_019740295.1 Labeo calbasu | reverse complement strand
CCATTATTTATAATGGCCCAAGAATAGAACCCAGTGGGACCCCATACTTTAAATTATAATATAATTTAATACAACATAATATAATATAAAAATAATAATAAAACAAATACATCAATGAATACTATAATAACAACACTGTATGAAAAAACAAGTGCTGTATCTGTGAACTCAACCTGCTCATTATCTTTGACTATATCTCCTGTGGTCAAAGTGTTTGTAGGTCCATCGTCACTTCCTTTTCTCTGGACTTCAAGCAAAAACTTCTCTACAGCCAGACTGGACAACACATCTGGGGTCCACAATAACTGGTCCTCATTTTCATAGGCTGGGGATAACAGTAACAAAACAGCTGTTGGTCCCCCAGGGGGATTCGACAGGTTGGTTATGCAAAACAGACCACTGAAACCACATCCCTGGAGCCAGCGTAAAGGACACCAGACAAGAAGACACTCACCTCTTTCATAAAAAGTGTGTGTACAGAGAGAAGGAATTATAGCCTGATACTGGGGGCCCACCATGATGTCCTGTTAACCAAAAAATTGCACAAAAGCATTTGAACATTAAGCTGACATTTGAAAATCAATCTAAAACAATATTAATTCTATTTTATTGAGACGCTAAAAACCATAATATTGTAAAATATCTAAAATAATGCATTTATAATAGATTTCTAAATGTAATTTATTACTGTGATGACAGAGCAGCCATTAGTCCAGTCTTAAATGTCACATGATCCTCCATTCTAATACGCTCAACGGTGATTTATAAAAGTACTTCACTTTAAGCAAATCAACGCATCCTTGCTGAATACAAATATGAATAAAAAAAAACCTGAACATCATATTTTCCAGCATGAAGTCTTTAAAAAAGTACTGGGAAAGAAAACCTAACATTTTTATTTTCCACAAAAGGGCCTACTAATACTTTTAACTACGAGGTCCCACTGGGCTCTATTCTTGGTCTATTATAATTTCCTAATGCACTACCAGAAGTTTGAACAGTATGATTTTTAATGTTTTTAAAAGAAGTCTCTTTTTCTCACCAAACCTGTATTTATTTGATCCAAAATACAGTAAAAGCAGTAATATTGTGATTTGTGACTGCTTTCTATTTAAATACATTTTAAAATGTAATTTATTCCTGTGATTAAGGCTGAATTTTCAGCATAATTTCTCCAGTCTTCAGTGTCACATGATCCTTCAGAAATCATTCTAATATGCTGATTTGCTGTTCTAGAAACGTTTTATATTAGTAGTATTATCAATATTTAAAACAATTAAGTACATTTTAGTTAAGTACAATAGAACATCCAAAGATCAGCATTTATCTGAAATAAAAAGCTTTCACAACATTATACACTATATCATTCAAAAGGTTGGAGTTAGTATAATTTTTATTATAGAAATTAATATGTGATAATTAATACATTTATAATGTTACAAAAAAATTCTATGTCAGACAAATGCTGTTCTTCTGAACTTTCTATTCATCAAAGAAACCTGAAAAAATATACTTAGCTGTTTTTAACATAATAATAATAAAAACAAGAAATGTTTTTTGAGCAGCAAATCAGAATATTAGAATGATTTCTGAAGGATCATGCGAGTGGAGTAATGATGCTAAAAATTCAGCTTTGAAATCACAAGAATAAATTGCATTTTAAAATATACTCAAATAGAAATTGTTATTTTACATAGTAAAAGTATTTTAAAAAATACTGTTTTTGCTGTACTTTGGATCAAATAAATGCAGAATTCTTTAAAAAACATTAAAAATCTTACTGTTCAAAAACCTTTGACTGGTAGTGTATATACATAGCCCTATATATTAAACCACCTTATAATTTAATTATTAAAAGATGTAACTTGTTAAACACATCATACTTAATGATTTGTCATAGAAATTTATTTAACAACATTCAATCAATCAGTCTAAAAAGCAGTGACAAAAAGCTATAAAATGAAAAACAATTTTTGGTAATTGAAATTAAACCAAAATATAATAAAATAAAATAAATTATAAACACAGTAAAGTATAACATCAATTCTTTTTTTTTTTTTTTTTACCTTGCGCCCATCACTGGAGGGGATAGAGGTGCTTTCTGAGTCATCTTCTGAGCAGCTGACTGAAGTGTCTTTGTCATCACCTGCTAAAGTAAAGAACCATTTAAGAATAATCCCCAACATCTTTGAGTGCAGAAAATAGATTTTTCATACAAAATCACACACACTACTGTTGTATTATGTTGCCAGCAAGATATGTAACAGACAAATATGATTAAAGGGATAGTTCACCCAAAAATGAATCCCTTTAATTCCCAAATGCATGTGCAGTGTGGATAAATCAGTTTTAACAACAAGGACAATACTCTTAGGAGTTCGCAGTACAGTACAATAAGTGCCATTGTAATTTGATGTTGTACCTCTTAGGTGACATTGTAGGAGGTCAGACGAATGGGACGTGACGGAGAGTGTGAGGTCGTCAGCAGAGGAATGGCTGTCCACATCCTCCCCTCCTGAGAGTAGAGCTTTACCTATCTGAACCTATTAAAGATTGAATGAAGTTCCAGTTATAGGGCAGAATTTTCACTTTCTAAGTTTCCTAAAGTTACAAGGAGCATTTTAAAGGAGAAATTCACTTCCAGAATAGAAATTTCCTGAAAACGTACGTTCATGTCTTTCTTTTTTCAGTCGCAAAGAAATTAAGGTTTTGAGGAAAACATTCCAGGATGTTTGTCCATATAGTGGACTTCAATGGGGATCAACAGGTTGAAGGTCCAAATTGCAGTTTCAATGCAGCATCAAAGAGCTCTACACGATTCCAGCCAAGGAATAAGGGCCATTTTCTTAAAACAATAAAGATTTATATACTTTTTAACCACAAATGCTTATCATGCACTAGCTTGACTTTACGCATTACATAAACACGTTGGAAAGGCCACGTGTGACGTAGGCGGAAGTACCGACCCAGTGTTTACAAAGCGAACGCGCAAAGAAAGTCAAACAACATTTACGATGTTGGGAAATTTTGAAGTTGGAGAAGAAAATTAAATTTTGTTTTTCGGTCTACCCTACCTTTTGAACTGGAGTACACAGATGAAGAACTAATTCCGCGTGACCTTTCCAACGTGATTATGAATCACAGAGTTACTGCGAGATGAGCATTTGTGGTTAAAAATTAGTCATTTTTTAAGAAAATTACCAATCGTTTGCTAGGTAAAACCTTTATTCTTTGGCTGGGATCGTGTAGAGCCCTTTGAAGCTGCACTGAAACTGCAATTTGGACCTTCAACCCATAGGCCACCACTGAAGTCAACTATATGGAGAAAATTTGTTGAATGTTTTTCTCAAAAACCTTAATTTATTAGCGACTAAAGAAAGAAAGACACGAACATCTTGGATGACATGGGGGTGAAATTATCAAGGAATTTTTTATTCTGGAAGTGAACTTCTCACCTGCACAAGCAAAAGAAAAAAAACTTCTATAGATAAGTTAGTCACATTTATTGATGTTCGGTAAATTTTTGTAGTCAGTGTTGTGTCATTTTAAATAGGAATCCATGCTATTGGGAATTGCACTTGAGGGCAAAAGATTTCACAACAGGTTCATACAAATTCACCAAGTTCACCAACAGAAAGCTGCTTTGTTTAAAAGCGATTCATGTGTGAGCTGAACTTAATATATCACTACATATACTATAATACATACTGTACTTTTGAAAAAAAAAATGCCTTTTCCTTGTAGTGAAATATGAAATAATTTAACACTCAAATATGATTGATTTGTATCATATGAAAGATTTATGAGAGAACATTTAAAATAAGAAATAAAGTCACAATTGTAAGAAATAAAATCTGAGTTTGAGATAAAAAGTCATGGTTATGAGAAAAGTTGATATTTTTTACTACTGAAATTTGGGGAAATAAATGTGACTACATCTATCTTTAAAAAAATAGTTTTATATCCATCGTATTTTGCAACATGGAAGTAAGATTTTTCTTTGAACGTGTGAGACTACCGATTTATTAACCGCTACAGGTAAATGACGTTCAGTAGGCCACACAGCAAACCAATCTGTGCTACACACCTGTGCGTTTATGATCTTGATAATATAATAAAATTATATGATAAACACCAGTTTGTAATATCAAGCAGCATGTAAGCAAAAGACACCGGAAACCTCGCACACCCACTCTTACATTAAAAATAAGATTGATAAACATAGATGGTTACTTTAAAGAAATACTTTGATTATTTCAGTGATAGTGACCTTGTCCAGTGTCATTTCAGGCAGACTGGCTGCCAGCTCGTTCGGTTCCTGTTGTTGTTTCAGGACCGGATCAGGCATGTTGTACCCATAAAGTGCCAGCAGTTGCTCAAGGGGCATCTCACCTCCCTGTGGAAAGGTGATTGAAACAATCCTGTTTTCCCTCTTATTCATCAACATCAACAGGAATGTAATCCAATCTATCAATGCATAGCAAGAAACTGTTCCACTCACTGTATGGGACTTGGTTGCCATCTTTATCGCCTGCCTCCGCAGGGCCACCAGGCTCCCGTCCTGCTCCTCTAGGAACGTGGTTGCCCGGGGAAGGGCCTCCAGCGGCCCCGCATAGCCCTGGTGGAAAATGTCTACACGACTGATCCGTTGGTCCTTGGAGCCCATTCGCACAGCTAAAGCACAGATAATTCTCATTACTTAATCAAAATTAATTTCATTATAATTCAAATTTGAAAACAATAAGGCCTGGTTTCACAAACAGGGCTTAGACCAAACTGATATATTTTAAGACTGAAGTTGAAACAACTCAAACTAGGCTTAAGCCTCGTCTGTGAAACTGAAAATTACATTGTTGGTTAAATTTAATTTTAAACGACCAAAAAGGTCCAACTTCAAAAAAAAAAAGAATGAATCCCGCACACTATCCGCGATTGCGAACGTATCAAAATATTTATTAACAAACAACGTTTCGGTCCATGACCTTCATCAGCCTGTTTAAAAGCGACTTAAGTTTCCAAAGATCTTTTGAAGCCACTGCATTTATGGAGGTCAAATATATAAGTGGTAAATAAAGGTTATGACAAGTAAACAGCTAAATAACCAAGTATGATTGGCAAAAACGCTTCTCACTTACTTCTTCAGATCTGAAATGAAGTATTTACTCAGTAAACCTTGTCACAGGTCATGGAACGCAATATGAAACAATATCCTTAAAAAAAAAAAAAAAAAAAAAAAATTTACCTCAGCAACCACCATAGTTAAAAGTCTTGTTAGTTACTCTTCACAGACTTTTAGACCAATTCATGAAATATTTTATATAAAGAAAACGAACTGTGACCCCAGACCCCAAAACCAGTCATAAGCAGCATGGGTATATTTGTAGCAATAGCCAAAAATACATTATGGGTCAAAATTTTTGTCTTATCTTTTATGCCATTAACCATTAGGATATAACGTAAAGATATTTTGTAAATTTCCTACCGTAAATATATCAAAACTAGTAATATGCATTGCTAAGAACTTCTTTTGCACAACTTTAAAGGCGACTTTTTTGCACCCTCAGATTCCAGATTTTCAAAGAGTTGTATCTCAGGCAAACATCGTCCAATCCTAACAAACCACGCATCAACTGAAAGCCTATTTATGCTATCAGATGATGTATAAATCACAGTTTCAAAAAAAACTGACTGGTTTTGTGGTCCAGGGTCACATATGATAACCATGAATTATGTTAAAAACAATGTTGTGAAGTAACACTTCCAAGAGAAGATATCTAGAACTTACACCATTTCCGAAACCTACCAATTGTACTAAATCTTTCAGAATATAAGCCCTCAGATAAAAAAGTACCATGGTAAACATATTTTACACCAAAATACCAGAGTTACTGATAGTTTCAAATGTGATCTTAACCTTCACCACTATTAAACCTGTTCTAGATAACATCTAAACACCTTTTCCCCTCATATAACAAGTCTCCCTTAGAAAAAAAAACAGCTTTACACCACTAAACTGAATGTTATTCTCTATGTTTACCTCATAAAACATTTCTAGACATAGTTTAAAGCTCAAAGGAAAGAGTTTCAAGCTCCACAAACATATTTAAACTACATTTTCTTAAGTTTCTCCTCTTCATAAACGCTAAATGCATATGTATATGACTAGACTGAGCTTTCCTAAAGTTAGTCACTCAGGCGCTTTCCTGTAAGTCAGTGCTGAACATTTGCACCGTGACTCTGAACCGGTGCGAAAAGGAAACAGTTTTAGGGAAGTCGAGGAGGCAGTGACAGTATCTGAAGTTTTGAAACTTTGGACCTGCCATCCGTCCCGCTCCGTGCGCACCTGGGGCACACTTCAGCACCAGCGCTCTCGCCGCTCTCCCGTTGTTTCGAACGGCGCTCGATCTGGCGAATTAAACGCTCGTGAACGCATACAGACATAGAGATAGATAGAGTGGCGAAACGCTGAGGAGTGCTCCCATTTTAACTTCCTCCTTATTAATGACCGTCTATCTTTGGCGTTTTCTGAGTCGCTCGATTAGACGGGCCGGCTCTTAAGCTGTCCGTTAATGTGCGGCTGCTTGTTAAAGTTTACCGGAGCGGCTGAATCATTTAATCGTTGTGTTGTTCTTCCCCCAAGCCCCGCAGCTCACTTACCTCCGCCATTCCGATTCTGCGCAAGCGGTGGAATGCCCGGATGTTGTGTAGAACTCCTATTGAACTTACATTCTGACTAACTAACACTCATGACAGTCACCAAACCATCTCAAAGTAATAATACAGGATGTCATCTGCACTGTATACTGTATATATCTGTTTAAAACAGAAATGGATATCGTCGGTCACATTTGTGAGCAAAATGTAGTTTAGAGTTTGAGGGCTCTAAAATAGATTGTGTATTTTTAAAGTTCTCAGCTATGAATGAAATTGCAGAAGTTTTGACTTAACGTGAACATTTTTAGATGGCTGCAATGTCATATAACAAAAGATGTTTAATATCAGTTTGCACCTCTTAAAGATGATGTCAGTGTCAAAGAGCCATAAATAATGTTATAATGCAGATTCAACTGTCATGAGTCATATGCTATTTAAAATGTCTATTAGTATATTTTTAAGACAGCTCATTTGTGGTCTTGGACCACAAAACCAGTCAATTTTTAACAAGCTGAATAAATAAGCTTTCCATTGATGTATGGTTTGTTAGAATAGGACAATATTTGACTGAGATACAGCTATTTGAAAATCTGGAATCTGAGGGTGCAACAAAAAAATCTAAATATTGAGAAAATCGCCTTTTAAATTGTCCAAATGAAGTTCTTAGCAATACATATTACTAATCAAAAAGTACGTTTTGATATATTTAGAGTATATCTTCATGGAACATGATATTTACTTTCGTAATATCGTAAGGATTTTTGTCATAACTGAAATATCAAAATACAATGTATTGTTGGCTATTGCTACAAATATACCTGTGCTATTTATTTTGTGGCCCAGGGTCACATTTGATTATCATCATCATATGTAAATATACTACACCATACAGTTCAAAGGTTAAAGTTAAGTTTTTTTTATGTTTTTGAAAAATGTAAAAATAAATAAATAATAATAATGTTTTTTAACCCTTTAATTGTCGATCCCATTTTTGAACACGGACATAAAAATGCACTATCCAGACTTAAAGTTTTATAATTCATGAATGAAAACATTTTGTAATATGATTTTAATGTACATTTTTGGTGGTAATGCAATGTCTGATTTTAAAATGCCTTTCAAAAGATGAATTTTGAGATTTTAAGTTTTGAGCTGATATATAATTTCTTATGATTTCTAAAGTGTGATACGGAAAAGTCTTTAGTGACAAAGGTCAGAACTCATGTTATGTTGTAGATTTTTTAAGTTGCACTCTTGACATATATTAATCTATTACTTTTCCTACATAATTTGAATCACAAAAAAATTGTCATGATTAGATTAGGATTTATTTGTAATATGGTGAAGTAAACTTAGGTGTCCCACTGAGGGGACGGTGACAGTTAAAGGGTTAGGCCCACCCAAAACTGCATTTATTTGATCAAAAATATAGTATAACAGTGATACTGTAAAATATTATTATAATTTAAAGTATCTATTTTAATATATTAATTAATTTTACTTTGTAACTTTGTATTTTTATTTTATTTCATTGGTTACAATAGTGAACAGGAATAAAACTTTTTGGATTCATTCATTTATTCATTAATTCATAAATATTATTAATATTATTTAGATTAGTATTTAGAATCTGTATAGCATCTGTGAATCTGTGCTTTTTATGCTGTTATTAATTTGCTTTATTGTTTTTTGTCTATATATTAATACAATATGCTTTTTATCTCAAATTTACTTGAATATTGATTTAAGGATGTAAATCAATATTCAAGATTAGAGGGGGGAACATGTAAAATTGAAGAAATTAGCATTAAAAATTCCACCCCTTCAGTGTCTACAGTCATTGGTAAAGAGTCCATGTGTATTTAGATAACTTTACAAATTGGACTGTTAAATCCTAATACATACAGTTTGTCATAACATGGATTTATTTTAACCAAAGGCTTGGTAAACAACCAAGACCCCCCTTTAGATGTGCTCTTCAAATAATAGTCTATTGTAAACATCTTGATTTGTATATAAGGCCTGAATTACTCGAAACAGGAACTTGAACGTGCTCACAGACTGTGTTGTTCTGACACTGGACGGCAGACTCCATGTGATCTGTTGTTCTAATCACACATGGAGATTCATTGGAGAGGATGAAGGGGGAGTGGCGAGTGTGTTGTTCACAGATAAACTCTTCATGTGTATCAGTGTGTGTCTATCAGTACATATCATTTCTTGCCCTGATGTTCTATAAGCTATGTTTCCTTGCCCAAAGCCCAATCCTAATGACTAACAGAAACCATACCACTGGTTTCAGATCAGAAATGAAGGGTAAAGTTTGCAAACACCTGTGCATCAGTTTCTCAGAGGATGTGGTCTAACTGAGAAAAGCTGACAAGTAATCTGCCGTGGAACAATCCAACATTTCGAGAAAAACATAAAAAAAAATCTACATTTCCACATTTGATTCATTGTAAAATATATATCTCTTTATTAGAAATTATAGATCAAATTACATTTATTTACACCTTTATAAACTACCAAAACAGATGAGATCAGATAAATAAAATTATATATTATAAGTACTTCTCCACTGTAATGACCTTCTTTTGTTCTGCTACAGTTGACATATGGAAAAATATGACTGTCAAAACACATTCTTGAGTTGTAGACTGATGGAGCATCATTTTAATGGAGATCAGATTTCAGCTGATTGTCATATTATTTCAGTTCTGTTGACTCTTGCGTGTCATATGATCTAGAAAGCTTTTATTAGAGGTAAAATAGCCTGTTTAACATCATAAAATCAGTCAATAATCATATTTGTTGCTGGCACCGATAGCCTAGTAGGCAGTGCGACAACATATAAAATATAACATACAACATATAACACCACTACGCTATGCATGCCTAATGGCAATGGCAAAAACAACTCCTGAAAATAAATTAATAAATCACATTTGTTGCCTAAAAATGAGAGACAAATGTTTACACTGCAACCTTGGATCAACCAATGGCGTGCGTCGGGGGCGGGGCCATCTGTTTTCTCAGCCAATAGGGGTTAGAGGAGTAAAACTGTTTGAAAACAGTCATGTATGCGCTCCAGTGGCTAAATAATGTAGTAGAAACACACCAGACAAGTGTGTTTCTGAGAGTCATACAATTCTGATATTTTTTTCAGGATTGTGAGATATAACTTCGCAATTGCAAGTAAGTTCTAAACTTGCAATCGCGAATTTATATCTCGCAATTCTGACTTTATATTTTGGAATTATGACTTTATGTCTCGCAATTCTGAAGAAAACATGAACTTGCAATTCTGAGAGGAAAAGACTTTTATCTCACAACATGTCTCAATTTCCGAGATATAGCTAAAGGCAGAATCGCAAAACAGAAATTCACAATTGTGAGTTCTAAACTTATAGAAATTCTGAAAAAAAGCAGTTTCGAGAAGAAAAGTTGAAATTGTGAGATATGAACTCACAATTAAGAGAAAAAAAGTTCTGAATTGTGAGATAAAATTCGCAATTACCTTTATTATTCTTTATTCTGTGGTGGAGATGTAAGACTCAAACCTCAGATATAAAATATCAGATATTATCTCAGAATCAGAGGATGCGTTAACCGAAAATTCTCCGTCATTGACTGAAATTTTTAATCAGTGACGGAAAAATTTGAAGGCTGTCCGTCAAGGGGCGTTTCTAGGATTTTCATGTTATATATAATAAAAAATAAATAAATGTGTGACTAATAGGGGTGGTATACTATACTTATTGCAATTTCCACTGTATTGTATAGATAGGTAAAACATTTGATTACTGAATAAGCCAAATACAAGTCTTTCTGATCTCACACACACACACACCTGTTTACTGTACAAATACAAAACAACAACTGTTTGCATTTCTAGTACAAGCCTCTTGCCTTAGCTGAAGTATGCAGACATATTTGCCACATGCACTAGAAATGATTGAAAGTTATATTTTTAAATAAAAATGGCAACATGATCGTTTTATAAAGTATGCGTTTATGTGCTTCATTTTCGCTGGAGGAAACTGTGGTGTGATGAGGGTAAACACAGCGAAAACATAGGCTACAGTAGATGGGGAACCAGTTGCTCCCCCATGATATTTTATATGCTGTATTTAAACTACACAGATGCATATATATCTTATAACAATCTATCGATAAACACAGACCTTGTCCATTGTTTTTGTTGTCGCTCTGCGCCACCGCGGTCTGCGAATTGAAGAATGCGCTAAAAGAAAGACTGGGAGGAGCCGATCGAAGTCTGCCGCAATTTTCATATGAAATTTAAAGGGGACTGAGGCGATCACGAATTCGTGTACAGTTTATGGAGCTAATCGCACAATTTTAGGGGGGCTAAGTAGTCAGCAGATGCTCATGCCGTCCGTCATTTTGACAGATTACACTGAGGGCGATCTATTGTAAATTGTAGCAGCAATCCCACCCCTGTCCACTTGGTGGAGAGTGCGCTCCAAGCTGGCAGCAGAGCACGGTATACAGAACAAAAACGAAACTGTCAGGATTGTTCACGAGTTTGCTTGGGCACAGGCGAGTACACAGAAGCTACGAGTACACAGATCTATCACGCCACATTAAAGAGCGCTAAAACGGTATTTATTGCTTGAATTTATTCATGAAATTGACATAATTTGAAATCTGAGACTTTGTTTCATATCAAAAATAACACAAAGCCTCGCCTATTGCTATTTATTGGAAGGAAGACACACTGTGTACTGTTTATTCATCAACTGACAACAGCATAGACCAAAAGATCGATTGTGATTTTAAAAATCGATTTGGTTCATTAAAATGAGAATCTATTTGAGAATATTTTCTTTTTTCTTTTTTTTATTTTGTTGTTTTTAGACACTATAAGGTGTCGTCCTATAGGTTCATGACTAAAAATGAAAATGTGAACAAAACATGCAAAAGCAATTAAATATGTTATTCTAATTCAAATATGAAAATTAAAATGACGGGTAATAATTATGACGGAATTTTTACGACCCTGTCCGTCAAAATGAGGACAGTGTTAAAGTCTAGCACAACCTCTGCTCAGAATTAAGTAAAAATAACGAGTTTAGGCTATGTCTCACAATTCTTATTTTATATCTCGCAAAATTTAGAACTGCGAGAATTTTTCCTGTTGTGCAAACAGTCTAATACATATTTCCTTTGGTGGTGCACAAAAATATACAACCTATGTATCAATTACCAAAACCACCAGGGGGCAATGTCTGTGGGCTGTTTAGATGCGAATAACCTCTTACTGTTGTTAACTTTGATTGCTATGATATGAATGCTATAATATGGTTACCATATATGAACATGCTTATGCAAACTGAAGACTTTCACATGTCCTTCATATGAGTACTCTAGTCGTCACTTCTCTTTAACTGTATATCAATCGTTTTCTATTTCTATCAACTGTTAAAATGAAAGCAAACATGTCGCAAATAAGCCGGTTCTTTGTACCTCAAAGGTCCTGGATAATCAGAAATGTTTTTTGCATGATTCTATCACTGGCTGGCTTGGTAATTATCTGAACCTGTTGGGATTTATCAAGTTACCATACTAATTCCTTAGTTGTAATGTCAACATTGCCAATGTCAGAGTTATCTCACTTTATTAATGTGTCCTCTTTTTTTTTTTTACGAATGTCCCAGGTTAAGCGCCAAAATAAGAACAGAATACCGAACACATGAGTAGGCAAAATATTAACCCAGACATTTAACTAACACAGTGAAGCATAAAACAACATCAATGTTTAATTCATAACTTTTAGAACAGTTTTGATTCTTTTCGAATCCAAACAACAGAATCAGAATCTAACTTAAATTTAAAAATAAACAGGTTTGGGGAGTTTGAAAATGTGAGGAAAAAGTAAGGTTTTTTTTTTTTTTTTTTTTTT
>JAHKKF010481245.1:0-17417 GCA_019740295.1 Labeo calbasu | reverse complement strand
ATGCTGGAAAACCAAAGAATTTGTGGGACCTGAAGGATTTTTCTGAAGAACAGCAGGAGGTTTAGCTGTTCAGAACAAACAAGGGACTCATGAACAATTAAACAAAAAAACACAGCTGTGGATCATTCAGGTAACAACACAGTATTAAGAATCAAGGGGATGTAAACTTTTGAACTGGGTCATTTTTATAAACTCAATTATTATTTTCTCTCGTGGAATATATGTAAACATGTTTTATGTGAAATATATTCAAGTCAGTACTAAATAAACAATAACATGCATTTTGTATGAGCCCTCTTGTTTTATTTTATTTTATCCCTCTTATATATTAAATTAGTTTTTATTTTTGTTTACTGTTTTAACTGTAGTTAAAGTTGTAGTAATTTTCGTGTGTTTTTTAATTTTCCATATATTTCATTTTTGTTTTTTTTTTATGGTTTTACTTAACTATAAGCATCCTGATCTAGTGTACAGGGGATCAAACCTTCATGTTTATTTATGTCCGTATTTAAATATTGCCACATTTATTTCAACTTTGTTTACTTTATTGTTGCGTATTTATTCTTCATTTCTACAGTAACTCCTGTGCATTTCTCATTCTGCAGTGTTTTATAAGGATTCGTTTGGGATTGTTCTCTACATGATGCACCACTTAAGTTTTGAAATGTTAACTTTTCCCTTTTGAAGTCCCAATAACTCCAGTTGGCGTGTGGAGAGCGTGATCTGATTCAAAAAGCTGAAAGTTCTCACCATGAAGCATCTCATGAAGACCTCAGCAGAGAGAATCAAACGCTGCCGTCACGTTCCTCATGGGAAGGTCGAACTTATGGGTTTGGACTTTGCTGGGTAATTTCATATTCCTTTCATTTCATATTCCTTTCTCTTTTCACTTCAAAGACAGCTTTTTAGCACTTGAACAACAAAATATAGAGAGAAAGATGAACATCAGGTGAGTCGATGACTCAGAGTTTAAGGTTTCCATTCAGTTCATGAGTCTGAATTTAAATTTGGCCATACCCCCAGCAGGAAGTTAAAACATGACAGGAAGAGGAATTTTCTGCATTGAAACATAACAGAAGAATTTATGAAAGCCTGATTCTTTATTTTCTCAGAATTGTGAGTTCTGAGTTTACATCTCACAATTATGTTTTTAAAATAGATAATTGCAACTTTTTATCTCATAACTTGTAATTGTTTATATCTCAGCCAAATTGCGAAATATAAACTCAGAATTTCAAGAAAACAAGCTTGAATTGTGAGATAAAAAAGTTGCAATGACCTTTTTAAAAAATGTTATCCCACAGCAGAAATGTCTTACCCGTTTTGTTGGAGGTCTCTAAGCATTCTGGGAAATAAAGTGTTCATCCCCCACAGTCCATAATGAGACGTTCACTTTGTAGTTCCATATTCTGAAAGAGAATTAACATTTAAAGTCCCCCTGTAGTCAAAATTTTTATCCCCACTGATCAAAATGACATATTTAAATGTTTTTTTTCTTGAGAAAATAATTTTCTCATGCCTTAAAACAGCTCGAATGTAACTCTACCCCCCTTGCCTCATTTACTATACGCGGATCTATGAATATGCAAATTAGCCCCGCCCCCACACAGTCGCACCAGCCAGAGTCCCGTGATCCACTAACTGAACTGAAGTAAACGCGATATAATGGCGAAACACGAAAAATGACTGATACAACTATGTTTTTACTAGCGGACAATTACAGTAGACACTGTAACATTTGTTAAAGTTACTTACTTGACGATGTTGTGTCCTCAAAATGCATTGAAGGCTCGAATGCAGCTCAGTTTGTGATTCCAGTTCGCGCCCGCGAGCACATGCGAGTGAAGTGCAGACGGCAATGCGGGAGAGGTGCGTCTGACTCCGGGCTGCTTTCACACTGTTGCCGCGAGTTATTTTTCAAGTTAGCGGTTAGCGCCTAGCGGTTGTGCTCTATAAAATGCTCTATTTAATGTTTGGTTTTGTGCTGAAAATCCTATTGGTATATTTTGCATGCTAATGATAGGAATCTATCCTTTGATGTGATTGGTTACAGCCTTTGGGAAACTACAGTTTTAAGGAGAAAATACTCAGCAATGGTGTTGATTAATGGACTGGGACATGGTTTGTCTAAAAGCATATTAATAACACCTCAGAGACAAATAAACAACATAAAAATCTTGATTTTCACTACAGGGGGACTTTAACATTATTATTGTTAATATCAAACAATCATAAAAAGCATGCACATTCTAAAACTAGGAGCATTATAAAAAGAAGAAAAAAAGCAAAAATAAATTTACTGCAACCTTGAATACTGAAGACATTACTTCGTAACAAAGTATCATTGTTTTCACCATCACTAGTGAAGTATATAGTGTGTAGTAGAAATACGCTACTATTCAAAAGTTTGAGGGCAGTACATTTTTCAGAAATTAGATTTTACAAAAATAAAGTTTATTTTCAAAAGCTTCCTCCCAATAACTAATAATTTCTGGCTGTTATTAAAGGAAAAAGTCTTTAAAGGAAAAAGTGTCTTATGTTATTCTTTCCACCTGTTTGTGAGTCTCTACATGCTCACAAAGATGTTTCCTGATGTACTGCTGCAATTCCAATCAATTTCCTTTCTTACTGCACAAATAGAATAAATCGAGCTGATTTATTTACTAATAAAGCAGGAAATGATGGTTTTATCGTAGTTCGTTACTGGAGTGGATGACGGTCAGAGTCGCTGTGTTTGACAGGGTTTTGTTGGTGACAGTAAATGGACGTGGCTCAGACTGACTTCTGCTGTCTGACATTAATGTCATTTATTTGTTTTTACTTGAATCTATCAATCTCTAATTATTTTAATGTTAATTCAAATTAAATTGCATCTTTCGAGTAAATTGTGAATTACCTTGGCAAATATTATTGTTATTTACCAAATATTATTTATTATCAAAATAAATGGAAATAAAAACTTGAAATTTTTCATACTGAAATATATGAAATGTTCATATTTTTTTCATTTGTTTAACTGTTTTCACAATGAAAAAGTTACACTGATTCTAAGCAATTTGAATAAATGCATTTTGAAACTATGATATTTAAATATTAAACCAATATATAATAATATATGTAATATAAATACAATTAAATAAATGAAAATAGTTAATAATAAACTATGCCATGATTTTTATCACATTTTATTTCTTTCCTATATTACTATATTTTTGACTGACAAATATGCATCATATTAAGTTTATTGATTTGTTTATGTTAAAGAAAAACAATGTTTTGTATATATTCGAATACATAAATCATAAAAAACTCTAAAAAATCTAAAATAATTAAAGATAGAGAAATGATTTATCAAAACACATTCAAGTACAAATTAACTGATGAAGCAGAGGTAAATTAATTTAATTTTCCATCAATAAATTTAGTCTGCTGTCACGGAAGAGAAAATTAGTCATTAAAAAAACCTTAAAACCTAATTAGCCAGCATGTTATCTCAAGGACAAGCACACAAAACTTCAGAACTTCAGTTCTAACTTCATGAGGATTTTTTTTTTTTAAGAACACAGTAGTGAAGTAAAGTGGAATAATAGCTCAGAGGACCCAACACTCTTCATCAGGAACAGAACTGACCCAGAGGATTCAGAAGTAAAAGAGTCGCTCAGAACGGCAGGTGGAGATCGATGGATCTCAGGGTTTGTGAAGCTGTAAGGCAGAACAGCACAAAACCACACTGCTCAACACTAGACCGTACAGTCCCCTCAAATCACTCATTTTATCCCTCAAAACTCTTTTCCTGTGAAAATAATTTCTTCATGTTTAAAAATTGATTGAATATAACATCACACCCTTACCTCATTTAGTATATGTGGATTAATGAATATGGAAATTAGCCCCACCTCCTCTCAATCACAGCAGCTCACACTTCCCATTTTCCCTGGGATCAATTTTCTGCCACAAGTATCGCAGTCACGGATTAAAAAAAAAACAATTAAAAAACTGGAAAACAAATGCAAAGTTATCAGAATAGCAAACAACATTGTCGAAGTGCTGATGAAATACTGCGTCCCAAAGTTTGCCAACTATTCTCCTACACACTCTAAAATATATACTACTTCTTCACAAAAAGAGTACATAGCTTTAGGGCAAAGTACAAGTAGGTGAATTGGGACGCAGCATTGTTTTTCACCACAGGGGGTCTTTAAAACAATAAATTATAGAAGAAAACACATGCTAGTCAACGTGAGCACATTCACCACCTGTTTTTCTTCATAATGTGACAGTCTTCTCAATCTGGGTTTCCAGAATTGGTGCTGATTCTCTGCTGTGAGTTTAACATGCTTTTCTCTTGATTTATATTTGCATACTTTTCAACATTTGTGTTGACAGAAGCATTTCAGCACTTTTATGCCAATATAAAAGTTTGAGGATTTGAAATGTTATAGCTTGAGGGTTTGAACATTTGAAAGTGAATCATTTAAAATATTAGTATTTTAAGTGGAGTTTAAAATAAAACTACTGTTAAACAAACAATAATAATTATTATTATTAATATTTAATTTAAATATTTTAAAATAAAAACAAAACAAACAAATAATATATACACATTTTATTTTGTTTACTTGCATGTCATTTGACCATTGACCATTCTATTTTCATCACAGAATTGCGCATACACAAATATGCTTTTATGTCCAAGATGTTCAGCTGACAAAAAAGTTTGGGTCAGACTTTTGATGAATCATTCACAGTAGGACAACACAGCGGATCTGACCCTCATGATTAATTTCACACTGGTCTGAGACTCTGCGACGGCGTCTGATGACGTTTTGTGGGGTTTTAGGAGCGATGCGGTCGGGGTAGATTGGGGACGTGTGGAAACAGGACAGAAGCAGCATTAGTGAAGGGCTGACGATGGATGTTCGGAGGATGAAGTCTCTGCAGGATTACTCAAGATGCTGAGCTCAACAGAGCTGAGAGAGAGAGAGTTAGAGAGAGACTTACCCTGGCTCTTCCTGATGGATGCTCAGTACTTACTTCACAATCTTTCAACAAAAAATGAAAGATAACATTTGCTGTAATAACGCCATTAAGAACAGATCATCATTCATTCTATTTATTTTTTGAGTCGTATAAGAGAACTGCACAGGAAAACAAGAACTTGTACAAGTTCTTTTTTATTTCTAACAAAAACAAGCACTTATTTTCCTGTTTATGGCATAAATACTGCATTGTGAATTACGTGAAACTACATGTACATAAAATCCCACGTTACAACCCAAATGTTGTCCCAACTAGTCAAAGCATAGTTGCTGAGCACAGATTTTGAAGTTTCACAATATTGCTAAAATGTTGAGGGTTTGTGAGGTCCCATAATGCACTGCAGCATTAATAAATAATGAGGTTACTGTTATACAGGATTAATGTTTCACTGTTTGCTGACTGTTTAAACTTGTGTTGCCGTTTTATTTTGTTACATATTTGTTCTGTTGCTATATATAATCATGACCAAAACATTGATCAGTTTATTGTGTTAATAATTTAAAACTGACTGAACAAGAAACCTGTAATTGCCTCTATAATTTTTTAATTTAATTTAATTTAATTTAATTATTTTTGTATTTATTTTTTTATATTTATTTTGCTAAATGGGGCACTTTGCATTAATGAATGAAAAATTCAAATGGACAAAACAAATGGAATGTTACTTAATGGACAATTTTTGAGTTAGAAATTCAAAATATCAATCAATCAAGTTGTGTTACATTTTTAAGTTTTTAACCTTCTTTTATCCTTTTAAACCTTCTGCGTCTGATTTTTTTTTTGTTGTTGTTGTTAATAGTACGGAAGCACATTTCCACCACTAGAAAAAAGGTACTTGCAACTTTTTATCTCACATTTTTTTCCCTTGCAGTTCTTTATATCTTCCATTTTTTTAGATGATATCTCACAATTCTGCCTTTATAACACAGTTATTTATATTCAAATTTAAAAATAATATAATTTTAAAAATGAATAAAAATGTTTAAAATTCAAATAATAACTGAGAATAATAACTGATTTATTTATTTTATTCTGTGGTGAAAACCAACATCCATAAAATAATCAAATAACTGTTTAGTCATTGTCTTAGGCAACCAATGTAGTTCTTGCCAAAGTGAACAATAATTTAACAGTAATATAACAAAGGCAATAATATCAAACAAAGATGTGATGATGAAGCCTCACCACTGGGATGTGTAGACCTTTAACTTCAACATCTTAGTCCAAAATCCTCCTCAGAAATGTGTGCCGGTAGTTTTCATTAGATCTTCAAATTCCATTTCAGATCTGAAACACACATTATATCACATGTCTGAAACAAGTCATTTAAGTTTAAAGTTATAAAATGAACGTAGAGGTAAGCTCAGATCATTTGACCTTGGATGACTTTGATGTGCTCAACATCTGAGGAGCAGGAAACTCAGCTTGATCTCTATTTAATCTGTTGGTGTCTAGTCGAAAGTGGAGTTTTTACAGATTGCATTTTCTTCCTCTGCTCTCCCGACTGACACACAAACGCCTCATTTCACATTTTAGTGCTTGAGCTGGTGAGTTTTGACAGAGTCAGAGATGACAAACACAGGCGTCTCCTGTGCTGCTCGTCCGATCACAGCTATTCTCGTGTGTGTGTATGTGTGACATTTCCAGCAGTCACAGACAGTTTAAACTCACCTCAGTCGATGCCAGTGAAAAGGTGAACAGCCATCATTTATTTACACATGGACACAATAGAGTTGCACAGTATGTGTCATACTGCTATTAATATTTCAGTGCGCACCACTGATACTTTCATTTAAAGCACATCTAATGAGTTAAAATAGATTACAGCACATATTAGATGTGTCATTTGTGGGCATGTGTTACTCTGGGCATGATATATGATTAATGGACACTTGTCAGTTCTATGAACCTTTGCATTTGATTCATGAGTCTTTAAATTCAAAACGTGCACTAAGGGACTCCATGTCTAGTAATGATAAATAACATTATCTTAACTGCTATTTGAAGAGGGGCCCATATTATAAGAGGTATTATGCACAATTATTGAGAAAACCTGATGCGAGAGCTTCACAGCTTCATTATTTATTAAATGATGCACTTTACCTTAAAAAATATCTTAGAAAGTTAATTTTAAAGTAATTATAAATTAACAAAATTATACAATTTATGTTTATTTTGTGGACATCAAACACAATTAGTGACATCATTTTCCTGTTACAGTAAAATGCACTTCTGTGTGTTATGTTTTATACTAAATCCAAAAGAAATACATCACACCAAGGGCATAGGTTTGATTTTGGCATTGGTGGGGACATACTGTAACAGCAGACAATAGACATTTAATAGCTTGATCAAAATGATTGCTAAGGACAATTTAGTAGTCGCTGGATATCAGTTGGGATATGTCCCTGTAGCGTGCCTACTAAATTCTACGCTATATTATTCTAAGAGAGTATAGGAAAATATAACTTACTTTGTTCAAATTCAAATTCATTTGTTTTCTGCTAAATTTCACGTACGTAACCAAAACCTCTCTTTTCTTTATTCAGAGTTGATCTAGACCAGTATATGGAAACAAACAAAAAAACATGGTTACTATAATATAGTTACTATTCGCTACACTAACCATAGTTTAACCGTGGTATTTGTAATAAAACTGTGGTTATATTAAAACATGGTTACTATACTTTTACTATAGTAAAAACATGGTTAATTTTCTTGAGAGATTTGCATTTGCATAGGCTATTTTCTTTCTTCTTTCTTTGTTTTGTTTTTATAACTGTACTGCCTTAGTTGTTTCATGTTTTATACTGTTTAATTTAAAAAAAAGGAAAAAGATTCACAATATGTGCTCTGCGGGCCCGATTTGAATCAAATGATTTGCGATCCACGTGCTGATGTCCCGACCTGAATCAAATGATTCGCTAACCCGCACTGAATCGGAATCAAATTATTCCCGATCCACGTGTCGAAGTCCCGATCTGAATCAAATGATTCACTGAATCGGAATCAAATTATTCCCGATCCAAGTGTGGAAGT
Organism: Labeo calbasu; assembly: GCA_019740295.1. Taxonomy (NCBI): domain Eukaryota; kingdom Metazoa; phylum Chordata; class Actinopteri; order Cypriniformes; family Cyprinidae; genus Labeo; species Labeo calbasu. Next base: position 9,338 of record JAHKKF010481245.1, on the reverse strand, counting down.
CCCGATCTGAATCAAACGACCCGCTAACTCGCACCGAACTCCCGATCTGAATCAAATGATTCACTAACCCGCACTGAATCGGAATCAAATTATTCCCGATCCACGTATCGAAGTCCCGATCTGAATAAAATGACTCGATAACCCGCACCGAACTCCCGATCTGAATCAAATGATTCACTAACCCGCACCGAATCGGAATCAAATGATTCGCGATCCGCACTCCGACGTCCCGATCTAAATCAAATGATTCGCGCTCCGTGATCCGAAGCTCAAATCTAAATCAAATGATTCGCGCTCCGTGATCCGAAGCTCAAATCTGAATCAAATGATTCGCGATCCACGCTCCTAAGTCCCGATTTGAATAATGATTCTCGAACTGTACATTTCAGATGGGGACTTTGGAGCGCGGATCATTCAGATCGCGACATGATTTGCGAACTCGCTCCTAAATCCCGATCTGAATCAAATGATTCGCGATACGTGAACCGATTGGAGCGCTTCGAAACATTTTCCATTTTCCGACGCAATTGTTTAACTGATTTTGGAGTTTGTAGATGCTCTGTTTCACCCATCACTACATGCTTTTTAAAAATCATTATAAGTGATGTTGAAATTTGAAAATGAAATGCTCTTTTGATCTGTTTTTTTGGCTAGTGAATCGCTTGAACTGAATGATCAAAGTCTAGTTTGAATCAACTGGAGCAGTTCCAGTGTAACTGACTCCCTCAATTGATTAAGTTTGTCCATTTCTATCAGTACTACTGGCTTAGTTTGCTAGTTTTATGAGATTAACTGAGACAAGTGGAAAAGTATTATGTTTACAAATAAAATATCAATATTTCCATTCCAAAGACAGGCTAACATCCAACACAAATCTACGAACATTCAGGTGACGTAACCGGTTCACTTCTAACTAGTAATACACTCCATTATGAGTAGCTGCACTTCAAAATACACGTTAGATGAAAACATTGTGCATTATGAAGGAGTTTGTATTTTAATTCACTGTTTTTAAACAGTTTGAGCACTGTAATTCATCTGGTGACAGTTCAATAGGAAATCAGTTGAAAGCATACAGTCATCTCATACCACTGAAGAGAATGTTACATTTTTCAGTATATATTATAATAAATATTTGAGAAATTATTGTTGTATCTGTTTGTATTAGTTTATATAGAGTGATAGTCAATGTAAAAAGAGCAATTGGGAGAAGCAGACGAACATAAAACAAAATAACAACAACGTTAAAAAGGGTAAACTTTATCATCATGACTTATTTCAGATGCGGCCGAAATTAAAACAACATATATTTAATTGTTTGATCAAAATTATTGCTATATTTACAGTTGCTGCGGATATTGGTAGGGACATGTCCCTAAACTCTATGTCCTTGAAACACACGGACACACACACTATTGTGAATAAAACTGTGGAACTAAAGGAGGAAAACTTGGTGATTAACAGATGTCAATAGTACTACTGGTGATACTCAAGCTAATGTACCTCGGTAAAGGACAAAATGAATGGTGACTGCCAATTGCATCATTTATTTGCATGTACCGTCTGAAATCAGGTAATGTTACAAACACAAACAACACAATTAGTGCAGAATGCAATTTGCACCTGTGATAAAGTTAAATGCACCAGGCAAATGACTCCAGTGAATACGCTGCATGGTATAATGAGTCTCATTTGCAGAGAAAGGAGACATGTTTGCACTTAAAACAATCAGTTTAGAAGCACATAATGCAGCTCTAATGCATTTAACAACTTGCACTGACTTGCAGGTAGTTTGTGAATAATGTGTCACAATAGGTTTCAACCTCTGTGCCTCTAAACTCTGATTAAACTAGTGTGTGTTGAAGGTCACTGGCACGTCCACGGATCCGCTCTGACAGCTCTAGACATCCTGCAGTGATGAACGGCTGCCGAACGCAAGGCCGGACACACTTAATGTCACTGGGATTATCGCTCCCGTCCCGCCGAACGAGACTCTCACATGCCGTAAATCTCCTGTCGTGATGTCCCTTTCCATTAGCCGTATTTCATCACTCACTTAAGGTGAGAACTTTCACTTTTTTATATTCCTGCTGCAGTTGTAAATCTGGAGAATGGAAGGAAGAGAAACTCTGGCTTATTGGTTCTCTAACGGTCCGTTATTATAGTTGTGCAATGTCATTGTACCCCCAATATGAATTTTAATTACTGGAAGAAAAAACATGTTCTGGAGGTGCAGGAAAATTACAGCTTTAAGATTCACCAGAGTTACGTTTCATTCTTCTTGTATTTTTATGTGAACTGCTTTGGTAAACAGTGATATTTTGCACCGAGGGCACAGCTTTGAGATTAACATCGATCAAGACATTTTAAAACCAAACCATACAAATGTTTTATTTTGTTTATTTTGTTTGCTATGTGCTATTCAGACCTGAGGTTTGTAAAATATTTTTGGCATTTTCAGCTCTCTGACTCTTCCAGACAAAAAATCCGGGAAGCCATTTTTAGAGCTTGATATCTTGAGCACTGTGATTGCTGGACTGATAGAAATTGGAGGACACATAGATAAACATGTTTGCTTCAATTCCAAATGGTCAATATTTCAATATATCCTGTTTGTTATGTGCTATTCATGACCTAAATCTAAGGTTTGCAACGTATGTTTTGCATTTTCAGCTCTCTTATGGAAGCGTCTTACCTGGGAAGCCATTTTTGGAGCTGGATATCTTCAGAATTATGATTGTTGGACTTACAGAAATTGGTGGATACACAGACAAACACGTTCACTTGAAGTCCAAATAGTTAAAATAGATTTAACTCAGGGTACAAATATTTTCAGAACTGGCCTCTAAAGTTGGGAAAAAAAGTGAAATTATGGTCGTAATGGCACCTTAATCACACCCATAAGAAGATTATGAATACTAATATATGTGTTTTGTTTTTAATTCCTTAGCTTAAATTAACTTTATGTCAGTCTGTCAGTTCTCTGTCATGTTCAGAATATTAAATATTGACATATTAGTCAGAAGAGATACAATATTTAGCCATTTTGAGGCACTCATTTGACAATGTTGACTATTAAGAGACTTTTGTCAGTGTTTCAGTTCATTTAGTTTGCTATGTGCTATTCAGACCTAAAACTGAGGTTTGTAAAAATTTTATTTATTCATTTAAATTTGCATTTTCAGCCCCCTGATATGACCAGGTCAAAAATAATCTTATCTGAGAAGCCATTTTAGAGCTTGATATCATGAGCACTGTTATTGCTGGACTGATAGAAATTGGTGGATACATAGACAAACATGTTTGTTTCAATCCCAAATTGTCAGTGTATTCTATTTGTTATGTGCTATTCATGATCTAAAACTAAGGTTTGTAAAATATTTTTTTGCATTTTCAGCCCTCTATAAATTTTGCTTGCTATGTCTGATATTTTCAGACCAAAAGGCATCTTACAGTATCTGGGAAGCCTTTTTTAGACCTTGTTATTTCGAGCACTGTAATTGCTGGACTGATAGAAATTGGTGGATACATAGACAAACATGTTTGCTCCGATCCCAAATTGTCAATATTTCAATGTATTCTATTTGTTACGTGCTATTCATGACCTAAAATGAAGGTCTGTAAAATATGTTGAGCATTTTTAGACTTCTTCTGAAAGTGCCTCACCTTGGAAACCTTTTTTTTGAAGCATGATATCTCGAGTATTGTGATTGCTGGACTGAGAGAAATTGGTGGATACATAGACAAATGTGTTCACTTCAAGGCTAAAGGTTAGGATTCAGTGAAAAAAGTGAAATTTTCTAGAGGTGGGTCATATTGGGATCTTGATCGCACACGTAAAAGACCAGGGATACTAATTGTTTTGTTTTTAAATAATAACCTTAAATTGACTTCATGTCAGTCTGTCAGTTTTCTGTTCTGATCAGAATATGAGATATTAACATATTAGTCAGACGCTTATCTTGGAAGTCATATTTAGAGCACAGTATCTTGAGAATTGTGGTTGCTGGACTCATAGAAACTGGTGGATACATTGACAAACATGTATGTATTCAGCCTTTATGTATATATTTAGCATTTTTTCCATTTCTTACTTGTGGGAATGAATTTAGTTAGTAAACATGATTAAATACGCCTACTGACAAACCACTGCAGCATGAAAAATTCACCATTTTGTATCTGAAAGTGAAAGTTTATAAAAGTGAAATAAATAACTATTTTCTATTTCATGCTGTTTTGTTAGAAGTAAATATGTCGGTTTTATAAATCTGTACTGTTTTTGAGGTTTACGTGGTTTACACGGTTAATTCTCACATTACATGTTCTTATAAATTTCATACAATAATATATTTAAATAAAATTTCTCATCAGTATTGAAAAAAATATAGTTTTTTTTTTGGTGTGGTTCATGTGTAATTTTAAATGTGAAAGATCATTGCAATGACATTACCTGTGTCCGGCCTGGTGTTCGTCACTGCAGGACGTCTAGACAAACTGCTAGTTTCGCAGCAAACGCTGCAGCACGCAAACCTTGTGAAATACAACCAGAGGAAGGACATTAGACTGAAAGTCACAGCAGACAGTGACATTATACAGCTCAATTCTTCTTCACAGTTAACTTACGATAAGTTGCCACTACTCAGTGGAAAGAGGGCACAGCTGTATCTCTCCTCTCATCCGCCCACCCGCTGATCCTTTCTGAGCACTTTTGTTTTCAAGATCTGCTTTTCTCTTCGCGCCACAGGACGCATTAATGCACCTGTTAAAAACGCTCTTCTCACCCCCTGATGAGATACTGTCACTCAACATTGAGACTGACAGCTAGGGAGCGTTATTGTGCAGTGCATGCTGGGAAATGTCCCCATGCTGCTGTCCTGACCGTGGACCTCTGGGACTCCGGCTCTTTAAATTGTACCTTGATACGAGGAGGAATTCAGTCGGATATGGTAACAGCAACGTGTTTCAGCTAAACCCTCCAGCTCTCCAAAGGCCTGTCATCTACAGATTGCAGAAAGAAAAGGTTTGGGATATAAGAATGGAATATGCTGGCTTGGGTTTTTTCTTGCACTTGCCTTTTTTTTTTTTTTTTAAACCGCACAGAGGAAAAGCAGTTCTACTCAAAACAAGTAAAATCTTTTCCTGCATTTAGTCATGAAGTTCATTGAGGACACCTCACAAAGTTAAAAAGAAGAGCAGAGACAATATCCTTAGAAAAACTTGATCTAAAAGAAAAACTTGCAAAGTTTTCTATTCAAGCGAGCTACCATGCTCTGAAATAAAAAGAATCAGATTAAATTACTTAAAATTATTTAACATTAAATTAAATGTAAATTGTATTTAAAATAATATAAGCTTACTTAAATAATTAAATCAATTCTAAAACATAATATAAATTACTCAATAAACAATAAATAAAAAGATTGAACATTAAATTAAATATAAATTGTATTTAAATAAATAATAAAAATATATATTAAATAATACATTGTTTAACATTAAATAAATGATTTAAATTAATGAAGTTAAATGATTGAACATTAAATTAAATAAATATTTTTAATAATACATTTAAATACTTAAATCTTAAAAATGATTAAAATGAAATTAAATTATTTAAATATAAATTAAATATTAAACCAGATACATATTTAAAATAAAACTGAAAAAATAAAAATGACTAATTAATTCATTTAAAATTAACATAAAATGATTGAAAATGAAATACAATTGTATTTAAATAAAACAATTATTTAATTTATTTAAAAGAAATAATGATTTAAAGTAATATAAATGATTGAAAATAAAATAACAAAACAATATAAAATAAAATGCAAATAGCACATGACCTTCTGTAATGTCCACATCCACATATCAATCAGTCTCACCTAATAATATCAGAGACCCAATCCGTTTGAAAACAGTTATTATTTTTGCTGACACTACTGGCACAAAAATGACACACTTCACCCTCTATATACTCTTATTTCTCATTAGATCTGTGGGATCGTGTGGACAGCGAAATCGCCAACAGCAATCATGAGAGAACACAAGTGCTCAAAATGATCTAAGGTGGCTTTCAGAGGTGATACAGAAAGGAAAAACAGCAGTCCGGTGACGTTACCATCTCCTCCTGTACAGCTTGATAGTGAAGGCTTCGGGCGATCCTTAATTCTCTCAAATGGAGGTAGTGTTTATCACAGGACTGCTCCACCTGAATCATTTCAAACTCAACATGTGAATCAGTTTGCGGTGTGTTTGTTCCCTGCGGTGGCCATCAGCAGCATCTCTGACGCCAATCTATCAATGAGTCACCGAGACCATTTCAGCCGCTTTCATCCTCTATATATAAATCACAGCGTGTGTGTGTGTGTAAATCTCACATCCAGCTCACATTTCACCTCAAAAATCAACTGACAAATACAAACACAGCATATTTTGCATGAAGAAAATACAGACTATTTTACACTATCAAGATTGCACTGTAACATTATTTTTCACATCAACAAGGCACATTTCCTACCAAATTCTCATTACTGTAATGAAAAAAGTCTCATTACCAGAGCTCTCATTATTCTCACTGGTGATTCTCATTAGGCTGTGTCCATTAATAGGGTACAAAATAGACTCTGAAACTCCTAAAATAATAAAGCATTTCTTTATACTTTATATTTTAAACAAATGGCCAGTGAAAGGGACTGAATATTCAGAAATCAAATATTCAGATCTATCTATCTATCTATCTATCTATCTATCTATCTATCTATCTATATATATATATATATATATATATACCTATCTATCTATCTATCTATCTATCTATCACATTGATTCAGTTAAAATTAAATATAAAATTTAAATACATTACTGTAAAATTATTTAAGTTTGTTTATATACAGTAAATATGACTGAAAATGTAAATAAATCGTATTTGAATAAATTAATTATGAAATGTATTTAAATAATTATTTAAAATAAGCACTCAAAAAATATTTGATTTGATTTGTTTATCAATATATGGTTTGCATAAAATGCACTAAACTGTCTAAACTGGAAAAAAGCCTTAATGGTCCTGAAAATAGGCTGCTTTCTTAATGAAAACATTTTTTTGTGGGTGAAACATGACCTGCACATGTTCCTGACAGGCTTGATGAGATTCACCGTGATCTATGACTGATTATCAATAAGAGATCTTCAATCAATCAAACACTGCTCATCTGATGGCATGTGTCGTACGTGTCGGGCTCATCCCGCGGGAGAATGACGCGTTTCCTCTCATATGATAAGTGCCTCTGTTTTCTAATTTTATCCCTCTGTCACCTATCTAGCACTTCTGCAACTCAGAAAATGAAAAATCTGCCATCTAGAGAACGAGACAGAGAGAGAGAATAGTGGCGTTATTGAGGACACTTGAGCGAAGCCTCACGCTGATTTTCCCAGCAGCCCCTCTGATGAGATCAATAAGTGTTTGTGTGTTCGTCTGTCTCTCAAACACACATACTGACACAAAAGATTCAAAGAGCGTTGAAGGCTCGTTCATCCAAAAATTGGACTTCTGTCGTTGCTTACTAACCCTCGTGTCGCTGCAAACCAGATTTCCAGAGCAACAGATTGCAGATTGTTTTCACGGTGCAATGCAGTCTTTTATCCCAGAAGATCAATGAAAGCTTGATTGATGTGACCCTTTTTAATCATTTCTAAGAGTTTGACAAAGCCACATGAACATTTTCATCTGCTTTACAGGAAATGTTGGTTTGAAGGATGGGTGTGCGTCTGTGATTCATGATGCACTGCAAAAATATAATCACTTTTGTCTTGTTTTCCAGTACAAATATCTAAATATTTGTACTTATATAAATATTTAGAAGTATTTATATAAGGTACTTATATAAATATACATTTGTACATAAATTAAAATTAGTCATATTTTCTGAACAAAAAAATGATCCGAGTTAAGTGAGTTTATACTTAAAACAAGATAAAATATCTGCCAATTAAATCAGAAGAAAAAAAAAATTCACAAGATTATTTTTCCTGACAGATATTTTTTCTGTTTTAAGCAAAAACTCACTTTTCAGAAAATAGGACTTTTTGATTTGTTTTCTAAAAAATGATTAAAAATGAACTGATATTGTTTAAAACAAAAAGTTTATATCAAGGGGTACAAAAAATATAGAAAAAAATAATAATTGCGACCTTTGCGACCTTTTATCTCACCATTCTGACTTTCTTTCTCACAATTACAAGTTTACATCTTAAAATTTAGACTTTTCTTTTCAGAATTGCCAGTTTATATCTCGTAATTGAAAGTTAAATACTCATAATTGCATATTAATCTCTTTTTATCTCAGAATTGTGACTTGTATCTTGCAATTTTGACTTACAGCTTGCAATTGGACGTTTATATCTTGTAATTCTAACTTTTTCTCAAAATTGCGAGATATAAATATGCAACTGTAGGTTATAAGGTGAAAATGCAAGATACAAAATTGAAATGAAGTCAGAACTGCAAAAAAGCCTATAAACTTGCAATTGCAAGAAATAAAGTTGCAATTTTGAAAAAAAATTGCAAGAGAAAAATTGCCAGAATTGCGAGAGTTAAAGTCCCCCTGTAGTGAAAATCAAGATTTTTAATGTTGTTTATTTGTCTATGTGGTGTTTTTAATATGCTTTTAGACAAACCATGTCCCAGTCCATTAATCAACACCATTGCTGAGTATTTTCTCCTTAAAACTGTAGTTTCCCAAAGGCTGTCCCAGAAATGCGGTTTGAAACTGACCTATTTTTGCTACGTCACAAAATAAGTAACCAATCACGTCTAAGGATAGATTCCTATTATTAGCATGCACAATATACCAATTGCATAGGATTTTCAGCACAAAACCAAACATTAAATAGAGCATATAGACCATTAAATAGAGCACAACCACTAGGCGCTAACCGCTAACTTGAAAAATAACCCACGGCAACAGAATAAAAGTAGCCCGGAGTCAGACGCACCTCTCCCGCATTGCCGTCTGCACTTCACTCGCATGTGCTCGCGGGCGCGAACTGGAATCTCAAACTAGGCTACATTCGAGCCTTCAAGGCATTTTGAGGGCACAGCATCGTCAAGTAAGTAACTTTAACAAATGTTACAGTATCTACTGTAGTTTTCCGCTAGTAAAAACATAGTTTTATCATTCATTATCCCTGTTTCGCCATTATATCGCGTTTACTACAGTTCAGTTAATAGTTCAGGCGGCTCTGGCTGGTGTGACTGTGTGGGGGCGGGGCTAATTTGCATATTCATAGATCCGCGTATAGTAAATGAGGCAAGGGGGGTAGAGTTACATTCAAGC
>JAHKKF010481234.1:0-25573 GCA_019740295.1 Labeo calbasu | reverse complement strand
AGCTACATTTTCAGCATCATTACTCCAGTCTTCAGTGTCACATGATGCTTCAGAAACCCTTCTAATACGCTGATTATTATTATTATTATTATTAATAATAATAATAATAATAATAATAATAATAATAATAATAATAATAATAATATTTTAAACAGCTGAGTAGATTTTTTTTCAGGATTCTTTGATAAATAGAAAGATCCAAAGATCAGCATTTATCTGAAATAATAAGCTTTTGTAACATTATACACTACCATTCAAAAGCTTGGAGCCAGTATCCTTTTTTTTAAAAAAAAAAAAAAAAGGAAATTATACAAATTAATACTTTTGTTTAGCAAGGATGCTTTAAATTGACCAAAAGTGACGATAAAGCCATTAATAATGTTACGAAATATTTCTATTTCAGATAAACATTGTTCTTCTGCACTTTCTATTCATCAATGAAACCTGAAAAAAATTTCTACTAAGCTCTTTTTAATATAATAATAATAATAAAAGTTTTTGAGCAGCAAATCAGAATATCAGAATGATTTCTGAAGGACCGTGTGACTGCAGTAATGATGCTAAAAATTCAGCTTTGAAATCACAGGAATAAATTACATTTTAAAATATATTTATTTTAAATGGTAAAATATTTTACTGTTTTTGCTGTACTTTGGATCAAATAAATGTAGACTTGGTGAGCAGAAGAAACTTCTTTAAAAACATTAAAAATCTTACTGTTCAAAAACTTCAGCACTTCAAAATTATGTTTTTGTCCAGGGCTCCGTATTATTTATTTCATTTATTATATGAATTTATTTAGAAAAGTACTAAATTTTAGTATCAGACATTTATCAGTTGCCACCCATAACATGAAATTTAATTCACTGTCAGTGATTAATTTAAGAAACTTTCTAATATAGCCAATATTGGTACCTAAACTTGGGTTCAGTTTTGCAAACATCCATGATCTCTTACCTTGATCGACACTTTTGTGTCCTTGTGCGCCAATTTCAGGGCATTGTGGAAGACTTTAAGGTCCTCTTCCAGTGCCAAAGTAGCTGCAGGCAGCTTCTGCTGCTCGGGTTCGATGTGTTCGGCTAGACGTGCAGGCGAGTCGATAAACAGCAGCTTCTTGCTCCCCTTGAGGCCGGTCAGTAGTCGCTCATGGTATTTAGTGTACTCTCGTACCCAGGTGTTGCAGTTGTAGATGTACACGGCAGCCACATTCTCGTAGGCAAAGTTTGGAAAGACCACAAACCACTTGGATAAGAAGTCCGTCTTAAAACGGTTACTGGGGCCTACGTGGGTGAGGTCTACCACGATCTCGTAGTGCTTGGCGTAGTACGGTTTAAGGGTCAGAAGGACGTGGTAGATCAGAAGATCGCCATTGATTTGTCCAGTTTTAAACCTGAAACGAAACAACAATGACAGTTCATCAATTCATATTTGAATTGTAATGTCTTTTTCACTCTAAACACAATGTGCTATGCATCTTGGAGAAGTGTATTTTGGGAATAAATGTCCAAAAACGTATTCATGTGTCCCTGGTCCACAAAACCAGTCTGAAGTAGCTTGGGTGTATTTGTAGCAATAGCCAACAATACATTGTTCTTTTATGCCAAAAATCATGTTCCATGAAGATATTTTGTCATTTTTTTTTTACTGTAAATATATCAAAACTTCATTTTTGATTAGTAATATGTATTGCTAAGAACTTCATTCGGACAACTTAAAAGGCAATTTTCTTCCAAATCCAAACAAACCATACATCAATGGAAATTGACTCTTATAACTGGTTTTGTGGTCCAGGGTCACATATATGTCGAACTACACAACTACACAAGTCATTTTGAACACATCAAACATAAGAAGTCCGTACCAATGCCCTTAAACGACTTCTGACAGCTCACACTGAATGGAAACCTGTTTATCAAATATAACCTTGTTTTCTTCTATTGCAACCACAGGTCGAAAGCATCTCAACTGAAGAACACCAAAATAACGTCAACAAGCGTGGTGACAGGAAGCTATTGTGTTCTTTATCGCAATATATCAAGCCTCATTTCTTCAGGTAGTTGTTCTTCATCTTCCAGCTCTGTAAGAAAGGCTCTATATCCACTTTAGTAAGTACTTATTAGTTCACCAATTATCTGTAAAGCTGTAATTATGAATAAATAAACTAGTCATTAATTGTTAATGGTTTTTTTATACAGCGGCTTAAGAGTTTGAAAACCTATGCAATTTGCTGCATTTTAAAATCTATATACAATAATTAAAATCATAGTGTTACGTTCACACTACTGTTCAAAAAGATTGGGGTTGGTTTCATTTTTTAGTCTTTTGTGCTCATCAAGCCTGCATTTATTTGATCAAAAATACAGGAAAACAGCAATAGTGAAGTAGCTAAAATTAAATTATAATTAAAATGCGATTGTTCAGTCACACAGTACTTCAGAAATTATTATAATGTTTTTTTTAGCCATTATAATCAATGTTGAAAACAGTTTGTTTAATATTTGTGAAAACCATGATTCGGCGTGATTCGGGATTCTTTAAAGAAGTTCAGAAGACATTTATTTTTATTTCTACAAATAGAAATGTCTTTAGTCACTTACAGCCAATTTAATGCATCTTTGGTGAATAAAAGCATTACCTTTTTTAAAAAAAAAAACCTTACTGACCCCAAACTTTTGAATGATAGTGTACATAAATGATGTTTTTTTTTTTATCCATAAGCCAAGGTTTTTACATTCAATTTGAACAGGCAACTGGAAACTTACTGCATCATGTCTGGTTCAAACAGTGTAACTTGTAAAGTAAAGCTAAATTAACTGCTATAGAATATGTGACCCTGCGCCACAAAACCAATCTTAAGTAGCACGATAACAATACACTGTATGGGTCAAAATTATCAATTTTTCTTTTATGCCAAAAATCAATCAGGATATGAAGATCATGTTCCGTGAAGATATTTTGTACATTTCCAACTGTAAATATATTAAAACTTAATTTTTGATTAGTAATATGCATTGCTAAGACTTTAATCTGAACAACTTTAAAGTCAATTTTCTCAATATTTTGATTTTTTTCACCCTTAGATTCCAGATTTTCAAACAGTATCTCAGCCAAATATTGTCATATCCTAACAAACCATACATCAACGAAAAGCTCATTTATTCAGATGATGTATAAATCTCAATTTCAAAAATTGGACTCATGAGTTTTCGTGGTTCAGGGTCACACATATCCTGCTGAATAATGGTACTTGTTTGTTACACAGATCTCAAAATACAGTGACAATGCAGACCACAATCGATCTGATGTACAACACCACCATGCCAGAGGAACTCAACGTTTCTTTTGCAACGACTACTTTCCCTGCAACCGGTGCTGCCAATAAAACAGAGATCAACTGTTTTATTGACGCCCAGCTAGCGTTTATAGCAACAGCGATTGCTGGTGGCATCATCCTGATCCTTTTAACCTCCACCATAGTATTGGCATGTACCGTCTCAAGCCTGAAACGTCATCACCGGGCCCCTCGCCCATCCCGAAGCAATGCAGACCTGGTGAGCGGTACGGGCTATTGGGGTACCGAGAAAAGAGAGGGCGGTATTGTGGGTCCTTGCGAAACCAGCGTTCTACTAGAGGAAGTAAAGACAGATGGCGAGGAGGAAGAGATCCACGATGGCGCGGCAGGGCCGAGCGAGTATATCACCACTTCTAACGCAGCCGGTGATTCAGAAAGCATCCCGACAGCCATGCAAAGCTCAACCTCCAGGGATTCCTGCATAGATCCCATAAGTTTGGAGAACATGCCTTTGATGGTGTGAAGTATAAGAGCTTTTTTTGTACACTGGGCTCTAATGTTTTCTTTTTGCCTTTTTAAAAATGTCTTCAACAGTTCAGCTACTGCAGTAAGAAAGCAAGCTAATAAAAGTGCATAGTCAGACGTGCCTTACAGGGTTTTTTTTTAGGAAGTGTTTAACTAACTACAAATTTTGCTCATCCTGCAATGTAAATGAATTTGATGGGTCAAATAGTCAGTAAATAGAAAGCTTTGACCTTTTCACATGTAAGGTCAAAGCAGTTTTCTCATCTCAATCAGCTCTGGAGATCTGTTTAGTGAGGATGACAAGGACAATAAGTAAATGAAATGTGTATGATTGTATATACTGTGAAATCTATCTAACATCAGCATTGTCTCACTTTTTTTTTTTAAATATGACAAGCACTGCAGATGAAAACCACTTTATTATACACTGTGCATAAATAGCAGACTACAGCATGTGCTTAAAAGTGGTGTGTGTGTGTGATTTCTACTGTAATTTCAACTACAGTCAACAAACAAAGTCAACAGTTTGGATGAAACAACCTACGAACAGCTTACTTACAGTTAAGGTCAAAAGTTTTCATACACCTTGCAGAATCTGCAAAATTATTTTAACAAAATAAGACGGGATCATAAAAAAAAAAGTGTTATAAAATGTTACATATAGTCCACAAAAGAAAATAACAGTTGAATTTATAAAAATGACCCCGTTCAAAAGTTTACACACACTAGATTCTTAATACCTGAGTGATCCACAGCTGTTTTTTTGTTTTGTGATAGTTGTTCATGAGTCTCTTGTTTGTCCTGAACAGTTAAACTGCCTGCTTTGCTTCAGAAAGATCGTTCATGTTCCACAAATTCTTTGGTTTTTCAGCATTTTTTGTGTATTTGAACCCAACAATGACGGTATGATTTTGAGATCCAATTTTTTACACTGAGGACAACTGAGGGACTCATATGTAACTATTACAGAAGGTCCAAACGCTCACAGATGCTTCAGAAGGAAACACGATGCATTAAGAGCCGGGGGGTGAAAACTTTTGAATTTGAAGATTAGAGTAAATTTAACTTAACATGTCTTCTGGGAAACATGTGAGTATCTTCTGTAGCTTCTGAAGGGCAGTACTAAATGAAAAAATATGATATTAAGGTAAAATAAGAAAAAAATACACATCTTCATTCCGTTCAAAAGTTTACACTCCCTCTTATTTTGGTAAAATAATTAACATTTTGCAGATTCTGCAAGGTGTACATAAACTTTTGACCTCAACTGTATATTTGATTCCAAATATTAAGCAGGGACAAAAGAAATCACATACTCCAGCCTTGCAAATCCTGTAACAATGAGCAAGTTTTCCATCTCAGAACACTGACGTCAATATAAAATAAAATGCTAATGATAAAAACGCTTGTTCTGCTTATCATTTACAATCAGATTTTGACATTTCTTTAGTGTTGCTCACTGTGTGAAACTCACTGCAGCGATACTACTGTTAAGGTCGCTAACAGATTTTGCTTCAGATGATGTTATTATTAGTTGTAAAGTGGGTGTTCAGTCAAAGGAACTTTCCAAAATTACTAAAGAGAGACATGAAATCATTTCCCTTTAGATGACTTTTGCTCTGCAAAGAATTTTTGACTCTTAATGATAATTAATAACTGATCCTTTCAGAAAATGAACAGCAATTATTTAAAACAACTTAAAAGGACCCTTTATATCCTAGAACAGAGTTCAGACCGAAAAAAAGTGCTTCCGTTTTTCATATTCTGTTACCACAGATTCTTTCCTCAGAAAAAAAAAAAACTGCTATTAGCAAAAACGAATGCAGCCATTTCACAGCTTCATTTCCTGTCAAGTGAAGTGACGGTTCCGTATTCATCACTATACTTCAGTCTTTAACAAGTGCTTCAGAGGATGCCTGGGTAAGTAAATATTGTGCTGTTTTGTCTACCATAAACCATTAATTATGCTACTTTTGAGCATTGATGTTTTTAACATTTAAAGTAACTTCATGGAAATACAAAATACAGTCTGTTTGAAGGTAGTCTAAAGCTGACTGTTAAATAAATGAAAAACCTAAATCGGTGTTGCCACTTACAATATGTGTGCGATATCTGTACACACAAATGTTAGGTGTAGCCTTTATATGAAAAAGAAATGTAAAAGTTTTAATCTGAACATGCTGAACGTGGCCTGTAGAGAGATAAAACTGTCGAGTCTTATGTGCAAAATTTTTTTTTTTTTTTTTTCCGCAAGGCTCTTTAAGGACACCATGGGAACTACTCTTTGCACACTTATCTTCCTCTTCTCTCTACCATGGAGTCTAAATGGCCATTTAACAACCAGCAATAAGAATATCACAGTAACAAACAAAGTAAAAAATGCATTAGAGGCAAGGAACTACACTATTGACTCTGAAACAAAAAACGTGGTTTCATTTTCAAGCAGCGTTCAGACGCAACACCTCACGAGTCATTCAGAAAAGCAAGGTTTCAGGCTGAGGACGCCCAATGGTGAAGATGAGACATTAAGGACAAAGAGGAATGTGAATTATGACAACTTGACTACTATGTCGACACACCCTCAAACGCAAATGCAGGACAAGGCATCTCAAAAGGAACTACTAAAACCAACTGAAAGTTCCCACAGACCACATAATACATCTTTTACCCAGACACAGAATGATACAAAATTGAAAGTCTCTGCAAAACCACCCAATGCCGCAAGGGCAGATGTTGTTACGCCAGGGGGAAATACAAGCAGTGGACCTTTTGAGGCACAGGAAGGCACTCAGGAAACACCTTCAATTTCTGTCACAGGACTCTATGGTGCGCACACAAACAAAAAAGTCATGGAGAGCAATAACACCCACTCAAATACAGATCTTCAAACAACCGATCCTGCAGCGAAGAGTACAGAACAACCAAGCCCAATGACTTATGCCAACACTTCCGCAACAGCAACTGAGACAGATTTCAATGGGACTGTGAACACCACTGGTGTGAAAACCACGGAGAGGACAGAAGTTACAAACAAGTTGACAAGCACTCAAGCACCTGAGCTTGAGACTACATCTACAGCTAAGCCGACACTGATGACCACTAAAAAGACCACCACTAAGAAAAGTCCACCTCCATCAAAAAACAAGCAGAAAGGGAACCCAGGTCCAGCTGTGGCAGCTGTGATCGGCACCACGTTTTTCTTGATGTTCATAGCGATAATCTTAATCTTCGTTAGGAAACGCAAAATACAAAGAAAGCAGCTTGAAAATCCCGAGTGGGCCGGACCCTCGCCATTTCTGGATGGCGACGTTCAACCGACCATGCCAAATACGGACGAACCCGAGACTATCACTAGACAAGGCTTCAACCAGATGTCCATTTCACGATACCTCTCCCAACGACTGTCAAAACACCTCACATTCGGGAGGAACACGAATGAGGAAGTCCTCATGGGGGACATCCTTCAAGGAAGCACGTTTGGCCATCAAAATCCAGACGAGGTCCAAGCCCCCAACGGAAACCCGACAGCTGCTCAAGACTCAGAGGAAAACAAAAGGGAAGGTCAAGCATCTGTGGACTCGGCGGACACCAAAACACCTGTGTCACAAAATGCACAAGAACCTGTGATGGAGAGCAAAGAATCAAAGGAGACTGTCACCCCATCAATGTCTCCTGGTCCGGGCACTGTAATTAAACCTTTTCCACCTTTAGTGTCTATAGATCTTGATTCGCTTTCAGAAGAAGCAGCTCCTTTGCAAACATCAGATGGTGGGATTGTTCCACCTGCTCCACCACTGCCCTAATCCCTTGTGACTATCTGTGAACTACCAAAGAAGACAATCTACATCCTTATATTTGCTATCCAAAAGTCACACAAATTATGAAAATAAGACTGCATGCAACCTTGACATATCAAATCTGAAAGTTTAGGATACATCCAGGGATGCACATACATTTTTTTTTTAGCCTGGTTGTTATAAGACTGGAGATTTGGTTTGGTCCTCACACTATACATAGTGTGACCCATTAAATATAACTCTAAAATAAAATGATAAACAAAATAAAAAGGTGTGGTACTACTATTATATCTGAAAATAAAAAGGGAGTATTAAATAAAAATACAATTATTTTACAGTAAAATTAAAAATAAAATGATAATACTTACTTTTTATATGAATTTTCAAACCTAAAATTAGCAAGCTTTTATTTTAGCAGATTGCCGGCAAGCAGGCAGATGCACTGCAGGGTTTAGAGCAGCCGATTGTAGAGCGTCAGTGAATGTAATGTCACATTTGTGATACTGGACCACAAAACCAGCCATAAGGGTCAATTTTTTGAAATTGAGATTTACACATCACTGAAAGCTGAATAAATAAGCTTTCCATTGATTTATGGTTTGTTAGGATATGACAATATTTGGCTGAGTTACAACTGTTTGAAAATCTGGAATCTGAGGGTGCAAAAAATAAAAACAAAAATACTGAGAAAATCGCCTTTAAAGTTGTCCAAATGATGTTCTTAGCAATGCATATTACTAAACAAAATTTATGTTGATACATTTACAGTAGGAAATTTTAAAAATACCTTCATGAACCATGATCTATATATACACGAATTACTTGGTGGTCCAGGGTCACATTTTTGCGGTCCACGGTCACATTTTTGCATTGGGCTTTGAAAAACGGCAGCAAATAGCCTAGAATCATGCTTTCAGTTTGAATAGAAATCTTATACAGTATTACAGTTTGTCTATCTAAAATGGTAATAACAGCGCATTTCTAATTTTGGTCACGCATATATACTTGCGTATCACTTATGTGCACCCATGGATATATCAAAGACGCTGTGTTTTTTTGTTTTTTTTTCCTCAATGAGCTTAAATTTTTGCAGGATTGTCAATTATGATTTGCTACTTGCCAATCAAGAATCTCAATCTAGAGAGAATCTGATTGGACAGTAAGCTGTGAAGTCCACGATGAGTCTTATGTCCAGCAGAATTTAGCTCCAACACACTAGACTGGAAGTTTCTACTGAGTCTAAAGACCTTGATCAACTACTTCAGGTGTGTTTAAATAGGGTTGAAGCTAATTTTGCAGGATAGTTTTGCAGGAGCGCTGTTCTTAGTCAATTTTCCCAAAAGACAGAACCTGTGCATGTGAAATCTGTATATCTGCTTAAGGTTAGTGTAAATACCAGCACATAGCCGCTTCGAAGCTAATAGCTTATAACTAATAGGAACAAAAATCCAATTCAGATTTCATTAGGTCTTTAAAGTGTCAATGCTTTTGGCATTTTAGTAGTTTAAAAGCAACAGCTACAAGCTAACGTACGAACAGCTTAGGCATAAACAGCTCTCTATAAACAGCAACGGTCATTCCACGATCAAGGCACAGAAAGGTACCAAAAACATTAACAAAATAGTCAGTGACATCTGTCTAGAAAGAGTCAGAAAGCTCTCGGATTTCATTAAAAATATCTTCATTTGTGTTCCAAAGGTGAACGAAGATGAGGGTGAGTAATTAATGACAGATATTTCATTTTTGGGTGAACTATCCCTTAAAGTGTGTACAAACGCTTCAACTTAAAATAATTTGTTACCCTGCTGACTTCAAATTTTTAGTTTAGTCAACTTGAAACTTTAAGTTGCTTAATGTTAATTAAAGTGACAACTGGAATATTAGTTGACTAAACTAAAACATGTTAAGTCAGCGGGGTAACAAATTATTTTAAGTTTAAACAACTTCTTTTGGTTTGTTTTTTTACTGTGTAAGAAAGAGGGAATGTATTCATAATAACCAGTATGTGAATGAATTATTGCATTGCTATAGTCACTGGGAGCATGTCTGAGCTTCGAACTGAGAGGAACTGTCAGATGAACAGACCCAAATGCAGCTCACTCTAAAAATACAAAATGTTGCAACCACAAGGTCTTGTGTCCTTCTTTGCTTCAGCTGTACAATATAAAGGGTAAGTGTTAGTTGCAGTACTGTATGTTAATATTTTCACATATAAGCACCTTTAAATCTTTAGGACCACGACTGGGTTTATCAACCGCTAATCTAATCTCTAATGCTCATTATTTATATAAAGCTGTTTTCACAAATAAAATTTGAATGCCAGGAGCAGTGAAGCACTCAGTGGTATCATTTACAATCCAAATGTTGCAATACACAAACTACAGTGAAAACAGGCTGCCTGAACAGTACCAGACTATTTTAAAATGATATTTAGTCTGCATGCAAGAATCTTTGACTGATGCAAATAATCTACAACCGGTTCTCAGTTTCCAACCCTAACACGCACTCCTCTAGGGATCAGCACACCTGAAGTACTACTTTTCAGAAAAGTATGAAGTTAGCACAAGTCACATACTATGTGTCTTCTGCAGAGTGATGAATGTAGGGTCTGTGCATCGCCTGCTGCAGAAGTGAGAGAGGAAATGTCATAGCTGAGTCAAATTGGGAAACAAACCACAAGCCTATTTCTGCCTTTAGATTTATTTTCAAAAAAGCTCACTTCATCTGTTGGAACTCCGCCAGAGTTCAGTGGCTTCATAAACCATTGCCTTTAAACTACTAGTTTGTGGGATGCCACCAACAACAACATTTTTCTCATCATCCAATTCAGACACCATACCATGGTAAGGTACGGTACTTTTTTGGTTAGGTTTTAATTTCCTGACAGCATCCAGTTCTTATTGGTACTGCTGCAGTTTTTCTGATTCAATAGCTCACAAAACTTACTGTGCTGCTATGCAGGTGTTCATACATTTGATTGGTGTTGCTATGCTGCTTCGCTCCACCGCTACTTTCACACCTCATTGGTGGTTTTAAAATGTGCACTTGCACATTCAGAACACTAGGGGCAAAACACGTGGGGGCCAAATGGAGCATGACAGACCACAGTATCCCAGACCATCAAATTTAGACACATAGCTTTATAGATATAAAGAACTGAAACATTATTACACCTGCCAAATGTTGTAGACTTGTTACACAAAGTAGATTGCATACAATACACTCTAGCTAAACTAAAGTGAGTACCATCAACATTTCACTGAATGAAATGAATCTGAATTTATTCGAAGACCAGTAGAGTGCAACAACAAAAACGGTTATCGCCTAAATGAGGACATGGCCGTAGAGGCACATAAAACCACGTCGACCTGGCTTCTGCATTTAGCTGCGTCACGCAGATTAATTCAGCACTGAACGGTACCATCGCAAAGGAGCCGGGGTTCATTTATCAAAGCGTCGGACAGGGAGTAATGGGATTTCTAAACATGCCATGAACACAGACATGTAACAGGAGAACAAAAAGTGTGAGTGTGAGTGTGTGAGAGAGAGAAATCACAGATGATTTGATGGTGTGTGCAGATCCTGAATATAAAACACTGAAGTCAGCATCCACTCCCCCCCCACCTCATCAGCAGCAGTATGGGTCGACTCTGTGCTGCATTTTGCCACCTCCCCCCTCCCCACCATCCGATGATCCTTCATCTCCCTCTTTCGGTCCCTCCTTTCTCTCTCTACCTCCTCTCACAGACATCCCTAAAGCAAGTGGGCAGACAGCAGCAGCGGAGGCTATCCAGGGGTGCAAATGCTTTGCATGACCATGCCTGGACGAACAGAAAGGCAGGGGAACGGCTAAGACAGACTCTACACCAAAGTAACTCTCGGCTGCCAAAGAGAGGAAAAGGAGGGGGGTGGGTAGAGCGTGAGCGAAAGCAGACAGGAGAATGAAACGGTGAATACAAAACGTGGACCCTGCTGTCACACAAGACTGGGAAAACATAAGATACCAAGCAGTACCAAGCATCACCTTCTGCTGCTCTAGAAAAAGGGGGAGAGAGGTCAGAACGGACAAC
Source organism: Labeo calbasu (assembly GCA_019740295.1). Taxonomy (NCBI): domain Eukaryota; kingdom Metazoa; phylum Chordata; class Actinopteri; order Cypriniformes; family Cyprinidae; genus Labeo; species Labeo calbasu. Next base: position 13,889 of record JAHKKF010481234.1, on the reverse strand, counting down.
GACATGTTCACGAAATAATGGAAAGGATCAGGTAAGCAATATATGAGATGCATACAAGAATAAGGAGGATCAAACATGCTCAATCATTAAAACGCAGAGATGTTAAATCAGAGCAGGTCTGCAGGAGAGCATTTTTATTTTAAAAACAAGGACACCTCCATCATAGATATTTCTGGCATTAGGCTTTTAGACTGTACTTGCAAACACTGAACTTACTAATTGATCTACTGATGATTTGGGCTTTATCGTCATGTTTAATATTCCCTGGCAATCCAGAACACATGTAACTTTCCAGAACTGAGCATGCAGGTACTGTGCAATGCTGTTCCTAACTGCCCCACAAATGAGGGGGTGGGGGTTCAGGATGTAGCCACTGCTACCAAGGCTAAATGCTAACATCTCAGTGCTGCAGCATGGCAGGGTAGCTCCTGGCAGAGGCTCAAGCTATTAGCACAGACCCACTGAGAGAGAGAACTGAGTGGCTCTGTATGGGTGGTAACAGTGAGACCTGTTGTTAACAGTGCAGTGGACAGAAAATGCTCAATAAATGAAAACGTCCTTATGGTATGATGTCCATACCTTGTTGACGCGTTAGAGTGAATCAGAAGTGTGGGAAGAATCACAAAAATGAATGGAAAATAAGGTGTAATGGTTGGGCTGAACCTTTATAGGACCCACACTACCAGTCAAAAGTTTTTGAACAATAAGATTTTTAATGTTTTTTTTTTTTTAAAGTCTCTTCTGCTCACCAACGCTGCATTTATTTGATTCAAAATACAGCAAAAGCAGTAATATTGTGCTATATGTTTACTATTTAAAATAACTGTTTTCTATTTGAATATATTTTAAAATGTAATTTATTCCTGTCAGCATCATTACTCCAGTGTCATCTGATCCTTTAGAAATCAATCTAATATGCTGATTTGCTGTTCAAACCTCAAAAAAAAAATTCTACTTAGCTGTTTAATATAATAATAATAATAATAAAAATGTTTTTGGGCAGCAAATCAGAATATTAGAATGATTTCTGAAGGATCATGTGACTGCAGAAATGATGCTAAAAATTCAGCTTTGAAATCACAGGAATAAATTACATTTTAAAATACATTCAAATAGAAAACAGTTATTTTAAATAGAAAAAAATACGTAAGATGTTACTGTTTTTGCTGTACTTTGGATCAGATAAATGCAGGCTTGGAGAGCAGAACAGACTTAAAATAAAACAAAAAAAACATTAACTATCTTACGGTTCAAAAACCTTTGACTGGTAGTGCAGCTATAAACAGAACAAAACAAAAAAGGACAAAAAAAGAAAATGTACACTGAGGAAACTGAGATTCTCATTCTTAAAAAGTTGATATGGTCTGTACAGATGAAATGATGACTGACAAACATTACACACCACAAAACGGTAAGTGATAATCATTACAAGATTTGTAAAAATGATGAACTGACTTGTTTTAGTAGAAGGGCAAGCTTTCCACTAATCTCCAGCTTTGATGCTACTAAATATTCTTTAACCTAAAGAACAAGTTTCTGACAAGTTTTCCTTTTTACAGGACAGCCCACACCACACCTGCCTCCATGCCGACTAACCTGTTGCTCCTCCTCCTGTTCGGGGTGCGTGTGCTGGCTATTTGCCCGCCAATGTGCACCTGTAGCAGAGGCCATAGAGCGGTGGACTGCTCTGCACGTGGGTTGGCTATACTTCCCGACAGCCTGCAGCACAACATTCACTTCCTCAACTTGTCGCACAACCGACTCCAAGATCTCGACGGCCTCCTTAACCATTTTGACCACTTAAGAACTCTGGACATTTCCTATAACCATCTGCACCACCTTCCTGTCGGCCTGCCGAGAGCACTTTGGGATATGCGTGCTTCTGGAAACTACATCCGTCAACTTGAGAAAAACGACACGGCCTACCACTGGAATCTGCAGAATTTAGACTTGTCACACAACTTGCTGGAACGTGTGGTCTTGATTAACAACACGTTGTCCAATCTTCAATTGCTCAACCTTAGTCATAACAAATTCTGGACTGTTCCGACAAACATACCCCACAATGTGGAGATGGTGGACCTTTCTCATAACTTCTTGCTGCAGATCTTACCAGGCTCACTGGATCGTCTTCCCAGACTGTCGAGGTTCTACTTGCATGCCAATCGTTTTACCTCACTAAGTGATGGTGTGTTTAGTCGACTGGATGGACTGCAGCTCCTCACACTTGGAGACAACCCATGGGCTTGTGAGGATGAGGAGAATATTAGCCATCTCCTGACTTGGATGCAACAGACCCCTGCAAAGATTTTGGGCTGTCCCTGCTACACCAGGCCCACGTGCGGAGAAGCTCACCTGGCCACCAGGAGAACCTGGCACTCTGCCGCATTCACAGAGCCGCCGCTGGGTGCCGACGCTCGTCATCCTGTACACCGAGCACCAATGCATGCATCTACATCTGGGTACCTGTCCAAGTCAGCCCAGTTGAACGTGGGTCATACTGCTGCTAATACCTCTGGGCCAGGCGAGCAGGTACTGATAATGGGTGGAGAATTTCTCACGTCAACTCCACACAGCCTGTCCACACAGTCAAGCACAACAATTCGAACACGTAGCACCAAGAAGGTCCTCCCAGGCAGAGCTCGCAGCACAAGCCATCAAATCCGCAGCTTTGCAACCACCATTCTGAGCCTTTTATGTACAGTGATTCTGCATAACAATCTCTTAAACTAGACCTGCTGTCTTGAGTCTGGAAAACAATCCATAAAGAATGCAAAAACGAGACTTACCTCTTAGGTTTCCATTTTCACATTCTTCTGGGCTATCCTGAGCATTTTTCAACATACGCAATCTCTGCCTGCTTCCAAATAAACTGACTTCTACATAACGTGACTGAGTGCTGTATGGCTTACACATATCAACATCTAGACACGTATACAAGTACACTACAATTAGCAGTTTCTTAATGTGGAAGTTGAATGTTCTTTCCAGTGTAATGCTTGTGCATTTCATTGTTTATATTATGTATTAAACTAAACACTTAAAGTGTAAAGCTGATGTGTTCTATGAGTACAGCCATGCTGCCTTTAACTGTTAAAATAAGAATAAAATTGGAAAATCCATGATGTTTTACTACAACTGTATGAAATAAACTCAACAGGCCCTGCAGCAAGACTGGCAAATGACAATGCTTAAACCCAGCGAAGCAGAGCTGATAGTCCACGTCAAGAAAGGTATATAGCGGTTTTCCCAGATATCAGAGCAATCCCATGGTATCACTCTGTGCTGTATGGCAACCATCAAGCTTGGCCAGCCGTTTTACATTCCTACACAGGATGGTAAATTGATCAAATGAATGCCAGCACTCAACAGACAGGGGTTTCCTACTACTTACAACAAAAACAGGGTGAAACATGCACAAAGCTGGTGCTGAACAGAAAACAGCCACCACCAGCAGTCTTTGAAAAAACAGCAGAGCTTGCTTTAAAAAGTCAATAATTTCCCTGATGTGTTTGGTGACACAAGTTTAAATGTTTTCTCAGCAATCTGTGCCTGTCCAAGCAAGAGGGGATTACCCTGCTGTGTCTCGGTTCTTCCTCGTCTACTTGTACATCTTATTGGCTTTTATTTGCCACTGCCTCTTTTGGCTTGCTCACTAGGGGCATTAAATGGCATCAATATGTATCTACAAAAATCTGTCATATTAAAGGAAAACTCCACTTCTAGAACAACAATTCACAAATTATTTACTCACCCCCTTGTCATCCAAGACGTTCATTTCTTTCTGTCTTCAGTCGTTAAGAAATTATGTTTTTTGAGGAAAGCATTTCAGGATTTTTCTCCATATAATGGATTTCATTGGTGCCCCGATTTTGAACTTCCAAAAGGTAGTTTAAATGCAGCTTCAAAGGGCTCTAAACGATCCCAGCCAAGGAAGAAGGGTCTTATCTAGCGAAACGATCAGTCATTTTTTCGGAAAATAAAAAATTGTATACTTTTTCAGCACAAAAGCTTGTTTAGCACAGGCTCTAGGATGCGCGTTCACATACTATTGAATCACTTTGAAAGGTCATGCGGAATGTAGGCGGAACCACAGATCCAGTGTTTACAAAGCGAAAAGAAAGTGCAAGTAAGTCAAACGCTGTTTACAAACAAAAAGGTACAACGATGTCAGACGATTCTGAAGTTGTAGGAGAAAATAACATGGAGTTTTTCAACATACTCTACCTTTTTGAGCCGGAGTACACAGATGAACTTAGACGTGATTCGTAGTAGTGACGGGAAGTTCGGATCATTTCACCGACTCTGACCTTTGAGTCTCGTTCAGCAAAATGAACAAATTTTTTTTTGAGTCATTTCGTTCATTTATAGCAAAATCAGCATTACGGGACAGCCCCATAAGATGAACGAACAACTCGAAAAACCGAAGACTCGAAACAGGTGAACTAATTCCAGTACAGAACCTAATAGGATGTTGCGCATGCGCGACTGAACGAATCACTCCCCGAGATGACTCGTTTCTTTGCGAGTCACATTAAAGATTCGTTCAAATTGAACAAATCGTTCAAGAACGACCTGTGGACGCGCATCCCAGAGCAATTGTGCTTAAAGTATACAAATTTTTAAACAGATGTCTTCCTGATATCCAAGAGAAGTAAACAACTAGTCCACAGTTTTTGTTTAATGAGTACGATCATTCACCTGATACGCACACTTTCTTATTTCAAGCATTACTCACTTAGATGTAAATAGTCTTGATTAGTGACTAACATATGCTCCCTGCCCAAAGTCTCATGATGGCAGAGGCAGTAAAGTAAACCTTAAAAAGCTCACTGATTTTTCCTCAATAAATAGGTATTACATTACTGAATGAATTAACAAACCTGATGTGAAAGACTATAATTCCATCAAGTCCTATTATTTAAATACATATACAAACATTCATATACAAACACAAACATTCTTTTAACTAATCAGTGTGTGGAATCAGTGTCAGTTTAACCCAACATGAAAATTCATGTAATCCGCTTGTTTAAGCTTAAGTGTTTTTTTTGTCTACACAACAAAAGACAATGGGGTCCCAATGTTGTTTGGACACCAGTGTTCACCAAAATATCTTTTTGTGTTTAACAGGTTTGGATTAACATTAACATGAGTAAACAACAACAGAATTTTTGGAAGAACTATCCCTTTAAGAGGGAACACCTCTGCCTCTTCCGAGGGTGTTGGTTTTAACTGTAATACTTAAAAAGTCAACAGTCTACTCTGGCATTCACAGTGACATCCTTCTAGACAATCAACAGACACACAGAGCAATCATCTAAACGGTAAATATGACTATTTTATATAAACTATGGTGACAGTTTCAAAATGTGGTAAATATTGGTTAATTTGGGATGTGTATATAAATATAAATATAAATATAAATATAAATATAAATATAAATAAGGGGTGTGTCACGGTTCGGTACGTACCTCAGTTCGGAGGTCACGGATACAATTTCGGTACAACAGAAAAAAAAAAATCTACTGTGCTAGATTTCTTTTAATTTATTTTTAACAAACAGCAGTACAAATTACAATTTTTTTTTTTTATCTACATGTGAAAATACTAAATATTATATCAAATTATAAATGTCATATATAGGCTATAAAATCTGCAGTACATATATACATACAAGGAATAAATACTTCACATATTTAATTTAGTTAACTGTTAGACAAGGGGGGAAAAAACAGTGTGACACATAACGTAGCATATATTTGCTGAGTTTCAGTTCATTTTTGTGACAGAGAGGAAACTCAAACGGCAGAAAGCGATATTTGTTTTTGGTTTAAGTTGATTTTGCTGGTATGAGGAAAGCTGAAGTAATCGCGCCGGCGCACACAAACACAAAACACATACGTGAGCGCGCCCGCATAACTGTCACCGTAGGAATGCGTTAGCATTTGGATACATCGTCAATATGAAAATATTATGGAATATTTAGGTTTGTGCCGGATGAGAAAGGTAGGATACAAAAGCACAAAGTTCCATTTCGCAAACAGTTGAGTGCGCAAGCCTTTAAAGTAACGTTATACTTCTTTGCCAGTAAGAGACGCGTTCAGAATCAGCACATGGTCACTGTCTAGTCCACAAATCCAGTCATAATGGTAAATTTTTGGAGATTTGTACAATAAATTAGCTTCGCATTGATGTGTGGTTTGTTAGGATTTGATTGGCCGAGATTCAACTATTTGAACATCTGGAATCTTAGGGTCCAAAAATCAAAATTTTGAGAAAACTGCCTTTAAAGTTGTCCAATTGAAGTTCTTAGCAATAAGAAGTTGATACATTTACGATAGGAAATTGACAAAATATCTTCATTGAACATGATCTTTACTTATCTTTTACTCCAGAGACACAGCAAGCACCACGGGCACCACCAGTAAATCAAGCACTAGCACAGCCGCCACCACCACCGGCACATCAAGCACCAGCACCACCATAAAAACCACTTCTATTGCAGCAGCTCATTTACCAATGGAACCGCCTGGACTTCTGCTCTACACTTCTATGGTTTTCAAGTTCTTTCAGCTGATCTGATTATCAACTCCCTTAAAACCTAAAGAATGCACCTATGAACGTGCTTAAATAAAATCGAAAAAAAAAAAATACATGAAGACCACACAAGAGAAATAAGGACAAAAAACATCGACTTCACTGACAAATCTAAATGACATTACACATGCTAAACAGACAAGGACGGGTATTAATTTGTCATTTCTATTAAATATGACATACTACAGACTAATACATCAATAAACTGATATCCTGCAGCAATTTTATGCATTTACGCAAATTATTCTAAAAATTGTTTGGTCGTTCAAATAAGCATTAAAGAAGAAGTATAAACAAAGCATACAGGATACAGGAGAGGTAAAAGAACATCCAAAACAAACAAAGTTATACTCAAAAAATAAAGCTCTTACCTGCGAGCAATGTAATAAAAGACGGGATTGCCATTCTTTGAAGTGCCAGCTTGATAAAAGATGTTGAGGGTCTTTAAAGCTTTAAATTCTTCTTTCTCATGGACTTGATGCCTTTAAAAAGAGGAATATAAATTTGGGTTGCTAATTTATTTTAAAAATATATATATTGAATGTTTTAGTTTATGAATAATTTAGTTTAGCTTTATATTTTCACAACTATCCTTCTTACTATTTCTTATTTAATACTAAAGAGCAATAGGAAGAAAAGCAAGAGTAACCTTGTCATAAACTCCTCAAACTTTGAGCTAGTGAGGTTGAGGCTGGACCAGTGTGTGTCAGCTACTGGCTTATGTTCAGGAGGGCCCAGGTATGCCAGAAGGGTGGCCATCTTGTCAAATGGTCTGCGGCCCACTGCCTTGTGGTCCCTGTGGTTTAAATTTTGATTAAAAGATTTGTTAAAAATGTATTAAAAGTGTATATATTACATATTTTCCACGCACTAAACACTTTTACATTTACCACAGAACAAAACCGTTTCTTGATGGGTTAGCCACTGAAAAACCTAAGCAAATAGATATTGTGTACCTTGCAAATAACATAACACTTTTTGTTTATCTAGAAGCTATTTTACCTGTTGCTCGACAGGTATTGGCCTATTCTTTCCTGGTTGTTCCATAACAGACGGTGCAGGGCGAGCACATTGCCGTCACTGATGAAAGACAGACTGTGGTTCACTGAGTCACTTGGCGGAGAATCAGATGCAATATCCAAGAAGAACCTGCCAAAACAATAATTAGCCATTTTGAAGCCCAATGTTCATAAAGTTTCTGAGAATCAGATGGGTTTAAAACATTGTGTTTCAAGACTCAATAAAAATCACAACTGGAGTTTTATTGCTTTTAGTCCACATCTCTGTTAAGGACGTATATATTTGCATACACTCTTATAAATAAAGGTTCCAAAAGGGTGTTTTTGCAGTGATGCCATTGAAGAACCTTTTTTGGTTCCCCAAAGAACCTTTCAGTGAAAAGTTCTTAAAAGAACCACTTTGAAGAACAGTTTAAAAATCTAAAGAACCTTTTCTGCATTTGAAAGGTTCCACGGATGAACCATTGAATCCAATAAAGAACCTTTATTTTTAAAAAGTGTACCTGATTTTGGCTTATCCTGAATCACTATGGTACACCTATAATAAGTTTTTATATTCGGACTATTTTAGGCTAGTTCTGGTAGAAACCGCTGCGGAGCAGCCCAGTACCTGCGTGATTCGTCATAGACGTAAACAGAGAGAAGTAGGTCCAGCTACAATGCAGTTCTGTTTAGTAACCGCTAGAGCGCCAAAAGTTATGGCACACACGAGAGAATAATCTAATACGTGATAATCTAATACGTGAAAATCAATCAAATACTAACATACCTTCTGGCTGCATCAAAGTTGCTTTTGACAAAATCATTAAAGGGCCGCATATGCTCTTCTTTTGTGAAAAGGACATGATTAGCAATGCTCTGGAGAATCTGGAAAAAAAAAAAAAAAAAAAAAAAGTGTAAACAAATGTTTCATTTTGCCAGTTAGTTAACATACTTCACCACAGATTATGGAAATTGTATGAAAATATGTATGAAAATGGTATCAATTTACTCACTTACCTTAGACATTAGCTTGAGGCCACGCTCGATGCGAGGTGGAGGTTTCTTGTCTAGGATTCCTGCTTCGTACGGTGATACGATAGCCGGGTTGATGAAGCGCAAGAACATGGCACTTCCTACCGCACCAATACTGTTCTGAGGAAACCGCTGGCTGACCACCTGCACAAACGGATGGAGGGAAACAAGAGGAAAGATAGCTGAGTGCTGGAAGGATGCAATACAAATAGTCAATTTCTTTCTGATATATCTAGGGCCCTGTGAAATCCATTTTATTTTTTTCCCAAATTCAAATTATTATTATTTTTTCCAAATACCGTTTTTTCCGTTTTAATTTATCTGGATTACGATTTTTTTCGCCTTTAGTTTTTCTCGACTCCTTTTTCATGGTTAAATCACATTTTATTTAAATCAAAAAAACATGTCTAATTAATTAAAATCATGAAACGTATACAATTTCACATCAATTTATTAAAAGTTTAGCAAATAAAATCACATTTAGGGCCCAATGAAATGTTTTGTTTTTTTTTCCCCTCACTATATGTTTTATTCTTCTGAAATTCTGTGTTTTAGCATGTCTAATTATTTTTTCTTAAAAGAGCCTTATGAAATTGTTTTTTTTTTTTCTTAGAAATTCTATGTTGTGCATTTTTAATTTTCTGGTTATCAAACGAAGGCATAAAACATTCATTTCATTTATGTTTTATTATTTAAAATTGAGCAAACTTTATTTTTCGGCAAAAAAGGGGATTTACTGTTAAAATAAAAAAACACGGAAGAAATGCTGTGTGATTATTCCCTAAAATATAATGTTTGTTTAATTTTAGTAGTAGTAGTAGTAGTAGTAGTAGTAGTAGTAGTAGTAGTAGTAGTAGTAGTAGCAGTAGTAGTACAGGCTATATAAATTCTCCTGAACAATAGTAATTTATTTCTAGCACGATGTCTTCAAATTAAACCGGAATTTTATTTTAATGTGTTGCCATGAATAGCTTTACATTACTGTGTGTATGTATATGACATGACGCTAGTTTTACTCAAATGAAACGATCAAATGCTCGTGAAATGACTCTCAGAGCAGTTCTGGAGACGCTGTTTATGTATTTATCTCCTCATTTAGTGAGATGACAGACACGCAGAAATCATAGGGCCCTATATATCATTGCCATCGTGATGATTTTAATTCTAAAGTAAAACAGAATATGAACATATTTCAATAGTTTAAAATTTAGGAAAGAATATTATTAGGAAAGAAACTAAGTGAATGACAGAAGAGAAAATAACTGATAAATGTGTTTCATGTCAGCTAAAACAGGCTCTACATGACAGTAAACAAAAAGGGTCATGAGACTTGAAACACTACACAATGTTTGCACAGAACAAACTAAAAATTAAATGTCAGACTATGATGGCAGAGATGCAAACTGATGCAGCTTATCGATAATCAACCCTTAAAATGCAATGTACACAGTACTTACATACATCACACTAAAACACATAATAAAGTCCATGAGTAACCAAAATAAATATTTGCAGAATAGGATGTACCAATGCATACACACCCTAAAAATAATGTGTGGTCACAATTCCGCCTTAAATTATTTTTAGATGACTGAATTGTTTCAGTCTCAAGTGACTACAAGTCCATTTAATTAGACTGAGACTTAAAGTAGGTTATTAAAGATCTCAGCTTATGCAAACCTTTTCAAATCCTTCCACTACGGAGAACCAAATAATCATCTTTTAAATAAATTTACTTTAAAAAAAGAAAAAGAAATAATCTTCGTAATTAACCCATTCTTTGTATAGTTTTTGGAAAATCAAAATTTGGTAACTACATGCACCAATTTTACATCTAACAATTTTAAAATCTCAGCTGTGCAATGTGTAAACACATTTTTCCCTTTTCTATATTTTGGATAGCAACCAGTGTCTTAATATGTAAACACATTAATAATCAATCAAAAAGATCATTAAAATACACCATGCTTTGGTCCTAGTAAATGCCAAGAGAAAAAAAACAGACAGAAAATTAAAGGTGGGAAAAATTAGACATTTTACACCATTACATACATTATCAAGCATGCACCAATGGTTTCTGAAATTGAAAACATGCACAACCATTGTTTTGAAGATGACCCATAGAGCACATGACAGAAGCCAGAGTAGTGCCAACATGTTCATTAGATCGTATTTAAAGCATGCAAATCACTCAACACCTTCATTAAAAGTTTTCCAAGAAAGACAGGACTCTTCCAGTAGCCCAAAATGTAGATTCCTAATGTTTTCTAAGTTTACACACTCTCAGAAGGTAGACCGAGGCTCAAGGTCTGCATATCTGTGGACACATTGTCTTCGTGTTGGAATAGACCTTAAACCCACACAAAGAAGTCTTCTGCTTTACTGCAAGACACAGAAAAGCTGAACTGATCCAAACTGCCCGCCACCACTGACCCAGTCCACAACAGTAGAAATTCGAAGAAAAAAAGGGTGATCCGAAGCAGCACAATTATTTTGTTTAAGAAAACCCTACATACTGCGAACAACACTGTTTACACAGGTGTTTCTGAACATGTTCTGGCGAAAAAACAAAATCCAAAAACATGAAAAAAAACAACAAATGAACAAATTCAGAATTAAACAAAAGAAAAAACACAAACAAACCATAAAACATGTTGCATTTATGGTATGAGTAAACCCAAACTAATAATAAATAGCAGCTAAAGAAAAAATAAAATGCTAAAACACTTACGGATTTTTTGTTTTCCTTTTTTTCTTTAACAGTGGCTTTATTCAGAAGGGAGTGGCAAGTAGCCTACAGGGCAGAGATGAGCACAGAGAGGTCACAGCAGCTACACAACTGCACTCAGCACAGCCACAGTGCATACAAACACAATGAAGGAGCAGACAACACAACCACTGCCTTCCTAAGAGCTGATCTACCAACAGTTTCATTCATGTTGATTTCAGTGATTAAGAAACACCGGCTGAAGCTCTCCAAGCAGAAAGTAAAGCAAAAGCAGTAAAGATGCTAAGTGGAGGAGAGAGACAGCTCTCGGGCCCAAGCAAACAAAGTGTAGATATATTAAGAGTATAAAGATATTAGCGATAAGTTAATGCTAGCTGCAGGAAATTAAAGACCAGAATGTGCGCGTTGCATATATGAGGACACAAGTGGACCATGCAGAAGATAGAAAGAAGTGTGCAGCAGGACTGATGTTTGCAGCTGATTTAGGTAGGATGAGTCATCGATTTTTTTCCCAGAAAGCAAAAACTGTGTTTTAAAGGTGTGTACCTACTAAACTAAAACTTGCACGAGTCCACTAGCATAGCAATGACCTCTAAGCTAACTATACGCCACAAAACTATTGTTTTAATGGGACTCAATAAGTCGAACATCACATCACAACTCGATCCTCATTGTTACAAACAAGACAAGAGACCCCATGAAAGGAAACTGCAATAAGAAAGAAAACAAAACCACTTGTAATTAAGAAAGAGAAAGGTTGTTTTGTCTTTCGAAGCTCTTTTCTATGCTTAAAAAAACACTTCATGCATCACCGTCCACACGATGGTGCTCTTGACAGAGTACAGTCACATCAGAGATGAGAGAAAAAGACAGTAGGTGGTACTTTTGTTTCAGTAAAAAGATGATGCACTACCAATTGCATAAACTCACCCTTCAATTTCTTTCTATTCAAGTCATTTGTACGCTCAGGTGGAAGTGATTTCAACTGCGGGATGAATACACCGTTTAATGTACCATGTGTGATATGTATACTGTTTATTGCAGCTGGGAGAATTGTGATTTGTACCTGCACATGACATATAAACTTTTACAGCACAGTTTCAATCACTATCAAAATGTGTCAGACTGAATCTGTAATGTCTGTTGTTGCAAGTGGAGCAGCAAATGATCCAGCGGATCTTCTTTTGCCATTTGTAATCATTTGTAATGGGGATATCGGAAGCATTTTATTATCACTCCTTAAATGCCTTAAAATATCATTTAATTTGGGATGCACGATATCATCGGGCCGATACCGGAGTCTTTAAATGTAAACATCGGCATCGGTCCGATATGAAAAATTATGCCAATATGTCTTGGCGACGAGAGGAATAACTCACATGTGGACAGGGTGTGCTAGCATGAGCATTTTATATGAGCATATGAGTATATTTATTTAAAAATCACAAATCTGACACTTGTAAATTAAATAATTTTATATATACTGATTTATTTATTAATGTGTAAACTGTTACATTTTTCAAACAAATTATAAGCTTTAAAAGATTTTCAGAATTTTTATAACTCTTTTGCTTTAGACCATCTACAATTGTTAAATCTTAAAATAAAATAAGGTTACCACTTTCTGGAAAATAAAAAATAAAAAAAAAGTAACGATTAATATATAGTTTATTTATAGTTATTTTCAAAGGTTCAATGTACTGTCACTACAAATGAACTTGAACACTATTGTTTAAAATAAGTTAAAATATTTAGCTTATAATTTCCACACAGGAGAGATTGTGTTGTTGTTTCCAAACAAAAGGAAATATATTAATGTCAGCATCGGCTATCGGCCAAAATGAGTTAAAAAAATATCGGCATATTGAGTACAGGCAAAAGAAATCTAATAGCGTGCATCCCTACATCTGTCTTAATAAAATTTTTATGACAACATTAACATTTTAAACATTCTTACATATGTCTTTTGGGTTCAAAATAATAGTGACATAAAAGGAACATATATTAACCATGATAATATTATTGGAAACCAGTAATGCAATGTACATTACCATTTAAAAGTGCGAGCTCAGTACGGGAACTCCAGGTATTAAGACTTGCATGGCTCAAAATAACGTAAATGATGTATTTTACTGAATTATGTAGTAGGATATATATATATACAGGGGTTGGACAATGAAACTGAAACACTGGCCAATATAGTGTTGGAGGTTTCATGGCTATATTTATGCAGCCTGGTGGCCAGTCTTTACTGATCGCACATTCCACCAATAAGAGCAGAGTGTGAAGGTTGACTATGTGCACCCAATAGCTCAAACATTGTACCCTGAAGGTGGTGCCGTGTATTAGGATGATAATGCACCAATACACACAGCAAGACTGGTGACAAGAGTGATTTGATGAACATGAAAGTAAAGTTAAACATCTCCAATGGCCTGCACAGTCACCAGATCTGAATATTATTGAGCCACTTTGGGGTGTTTTGGAGGAGCGAGTCAGGAAATGTTTTCATACACCAACATCACATA
>JAHKKF010481223.1:0-18620 GCA_019740295.1 Labeo calbasu | reverse complement strand
ATACACATTTTTTTTTAAGAAATTAATACTTTTGTTCAGCAAGGATGTGTTAAATTGATAAAAAGTGATAGTAAAGACTTATATTGTTAGAAAAGATTTATATTTTGAATAAATGCTGTTCTTTTTAACTTTTTTTTTTCATCAAAGAATCCTAAAATTCTTTGTGACAGTTTCCAAAAAATAAAAAATATTGCTTAATATTTTTTTGTTTTTTTGTTTCCAACATTGATAATAAATCAGCATATTAGAATGATTTCTGAAGGATCATGTGACACTGAAGACTGGAGTAATGGCTGATAAAAATTCAGCTTTGCATCACAAAAATAAATCATATTTTGAAGTATATTAAAATAGAAAACATTAAAAAAACATTAAAAATCTTACTGATCCCAAACTTTTGCATTGTATTTTTTTTTTTTAAATTGCAGCATTTATTTGAAACAGATTTTTTTGTAACATTACAAGTGTCTTTACTGACACTTTTTAATGCAATTTAATTCATCCTTGCTGAATAAAATGGTTAATTTCTTTAAGAAAAAATATCTCAAAACATTTGAATAGTAGTGTATGTTATATTTATAATAATTAAGTTAAATCTTTATAATAAACTTAAAGAAAACTGTATGCCTGATCTGATGTGATCTGGATTTGTCCCACCTGTAGATATTCCATTTCATGAGCTGTGTCGCAGTGCCAGTGCTCTGACCGGCCGCCGCTACAGGAAGTGGCTGCAGGACCTGCGAAACTCTCACTCTCTGTTCAAATCAAGTCACGGTGTGCTAATAGATCGCTTAATGGAGGGCTACGACAACGCTCGCCATGGGACCGGGGTTAGTATGAAAGTGTGATAAATCCTAATGTACACCAGGGGGCGCCAAATGGTAATACATAAAAGGCTCACGTTTTCTTTCTTGTAGGTGTTTGGTGAGGCAGAGTTTGTGAAGTATAAGGAAGATCTGGCTGAACTGGCTGCTGTGTAAGTGCTGGTGTCCAACTCTTGCTGTTTATCTTTCAAATTATCACTCTTCTAACTCCATTCTTCCTTGTTTCTTCACAGTGTGAAGACCCACTCCAGCACCACCAGTCTAAACCAGCAGCACCAGTCAGCAGCTAAAGATCTGACCAGCTCCCCTGGCCCATCGTCCGCCTCTACCATACAGGTTACATACCTGCCATCCACCAGTCAGCGCAGCAAGAGACCCAAACACTTCCTGGAGCTCAAAAACTTTAAAGACAACTATAATACGCTGGAGAGCACACTTTAGAGAATGAAACCCTTTTGAGGAACTGTGTAAATATAACTCAGAAACTGTGAATCAGAAACTCGCTAGAAAGCCGACACTGGAAAATCCTTCATGTGGAAATGAAAACAGTGGGAGATGCCTTAACATGTCCTCAAATCACATTGTGAATGTGAGAGTAACTTAAGATATGACAAAATCTGGGATAAACTTCAGTGCATCTGCTTTGAGAGCAATGGGAGAATGTTATGATTGTAATGTTTTCTTCTGATGGAGCTGACAGGAACAGCAACAATGTTAAAAGTCACTGTTTACCAGCTTTTATTTGCGAGAATAGCCTTTTAATGTGAACAGGTAGCGTAAAGTTTATTTCTTTATTGCCCAAAGAGCACTAACGAAGCACCCTTTAGCTGAGATGATGTAATTTTTTACTGGAATTACTTTTCTGGCAGAAACACGTGGATTTAAAAACAGTGGACATTAAAGAGACAGTTCACCCAAAATGTACTCACCCTCCACGTGTTTTAAACCTATACGAGTTTCTTTCCTCTCTTGTGCACAAAAAAAGATATTTTGAAGAATGTTGGCAAAATCAATGACTACTGTCAACTGTTTGGTTTGCCAAATTAGGAGATAACGATATTAACTTCTGTGCTATTGGTTATTTCTTTTTAAGTGCAATTTTAATTTTTAAATGAATTCGTGTAAATGTATGTATTGGAAGAACAGTGTGGATTGAGTCATGAAATTATATAATGGTGTTGTGTTAATGTGGCTTAAAGAGCTACAAGAGACTGTTTGTATTGACTTTCACTGTATTCTTAAGTCTCGTCAGACTTAATAAACTGTCTGCGTCATCTGTACCTGCATGGGTCTGTCAGTAGGGGTCTCCACTAACAACTCGTCACTGGTTCGGTATGTAATCCAGGGCTGCCCAATCCAGCTCTGTTCCTGAAGATCTACCTACCTGTTTGGTTGCATTCAGTTCGAACCCTGCTCCAGCACACCTGTCTGGAATTTTCAAGTGCTTCTGAGGAACTCAATTAACTGGTGTGTTTGATAAGGGTTGGAGCTGAACTTTCCTGGAAGGAAGTTCTGCAGGAACAGGACTGGGCACCCCGATGTCATCTACTCATTATTTTTAGCTTTTTGAATCATTTTTTTATAATTACATTTAATAATAAGCTTCCATGTCATTTAAGACAGCTGTTTCAGACCTTGTTAGTATTATTTAAATAATTAATGCATCCAATTACAAAACTTTGTGGTGATTAAGCTTTTGTTTTTTGGAGGAATGATTTTATCTTAAGCTCACCAAGGCTGCACTGATTAAAAACAGAAAATTTGTGAAATAGTATTCCAATTTAAAATGACTGTTTTCTATTGTAATATCCACCGTTTTCCTTTAACGCGAAAATAAGCCTGTGGGTGAGACTTCCGGTTCAAGAGAAGAGTAACAACGTGCATTAAACTTTAAACAAACCAGTGTGCTCATTAAGATAATATATTAAAACAATATAGTAAGACACACCAATTTGCAATATCAAGCGGCAAAACGAACTATTTTGTACAGCTAAAAATATCTAGATGCACGGAAGCACTAGAGCCGGGTTAGAACTGATTGCAACCGAACAGATAGGTAGAAAAAGGTGAAAATTTCAATATGAAACTGACGCTTTATGTTTGAATTCGCGCTCTGCTTCTGTGAGTTACCATAAACCCCGCCTACTTTGATTTGATTGGCCATCTCAATTATTTTGACATTGACTAGCGCTGTTATACCGCTGAGGGAGACCAGGCTGAAATATAGCTCTAAAAGCATTTTGGGAGAATTACACGTGTTTTGGCGGGGTCCTCTGGTAAAATGAGCATTCCAGGGGATAAATATTACGTTTTTGGGGTTGCTTCAACCCGCAGACATAAAAAAAACAACCCGCGACAACATTGTTAGAGTAGCCCAATTCCGCGGGAAAAACTGTGGCAGCACTGTAGAGTACATTGGTGATGTACCTGAGAGAGAATGGATTTCACAGTAAGTCATCTAATTTTCAGCAGTAAGAAATGTTTTAAAGCTTAAAGCAGTTATGATATGAGAATAGTAAGGCCTGTAGACAGGGAATATGTGTTATTTAGCAAATATTTAAATATAAGTATATTTTCAGAAAAACATTTTTTCAGGCTTAATTAGTGTACTGTAGTTATGCTGTTCTGAACATCAAATCCTTTGTATTTCCATCAAAATATATTCTAACTAGGTGGTTGAATAAAATATACTTTATAAAAAAATAGACTTTATATTTAAAAATTACCTCAAGTTAGCATCAGCTAACAATATTTTTCAAACAGGCTATTATAATTTTGTAATTCATAATGACTGATTATATTCTTTTAACTGCCTGTACTCTGATTTTGCTGTAAATGTGTAAGACAAATTGCTTTGTCTGACTGGGGGGCATTTTGCCCCACCCATGGAGCATTTTACCCCAAAACGCCACCTAGGTAATTTAATTTTTGTTAAAAATCTAATAACATAAAATCTCTGGACATTTTTCATACTTGGTTTAAAATATATGTTATTGTCGCTAAAACTATAACAACTATTCTGGACACATTTAACTTATTTAAAAATAACATGAAATTCCCCCTAATCGACCCTAAAATTTAATTGTGATGCAAAGCTGCATTTTCAGCAGTCATTACATCCTTGTCACATGATCCTTCATGCTGAACATGCTGATCAAACAACTTGGAAACCAGTAATGTGAGGGGAATAAAATAACACTGCTGTGTTTACAGTTGAGGTCAGACTCCACGGTACTTTTTCATATCATAAAGTTGTGATAGGATATATATATATATATATATATATATATATTTGAGTGTTTTTTCAGTGTTTTTAAGATGCCATAAAACTCACTGTATAACCATAAACCACATTCCTTTGCTATGACAAAAGAGGCAAGACAATTACATTCATGAAACTAATTTATTTAGTTTTATGCCATTAAAATCAAGAATTGCAAACCACTCGTTTTTACTACAAAAATATTATTTAAAAAATAACAAAAGATGTTACATGCTAATATAAAGCCTAAGGAATTCACAAAAGGTTAAAGTTCACACAGAGAAAATATACACACTATCTACAAACGTGAAGGTGGATAAACATGGTTATGAAATGCGTTTTTCAAAACAACCCTGTCCAGATTTAAATTAATGAAGCATAAATAATCTGTTGTGGTATTATTAATGGTTCACATGACATTACTTTGAGGTGGTCAGGTGCTCCAGCCAATCAGATCACTTCTCTAACTAGCTGTTATAAAACCAGTTTATTGAATGTTGTAAATGGCTAACTGATTAAGTGTAGACTGTACTGCAGCAGCTGGCGGGACTGGTTATAACAGAGGTCAAGCTGTGCCCTACTGGCCCAAACTGGTCTGGCTCAGTGGAGGACAAGTGATACATTCTTTCAAACTTATGAAACACTCACAAGGCGTCTTTGTTTTTTTGTTTTTCATAGAAGGTGAGTCATTGGATTCTCCCCACTGTGTCTCTTTGGTTGAGAAAAGCATGTCGATGGAATAAATATTTGTTGCAGTTTCTGTTTCAAAATGAACTTGACACACTGTCTCCCCTTCAGTTCTTTCAGGACCGTCGGTTATCAGCATTATTAGACTCTAGACTCTCTGAAATGAGGGCTGAATGATAGCAAAAATCTCAATAGCCATAACAGTACCACAGAACACATTTCCTGCCTTTACAAATTGATACAATTAAGATAAAAAAAAAATCCTTCATCCATCTTTAATTCACATACCTCTTTCAAAATAAAATAAAGCAAAAAATAAAATAAAAATCTTCTTCTCATCCATAGTCTCATAGATTTTCACCTGTGATTTCTACGAACTCAGAAACCCACTAAAGTTTAGCCGAGCTAATACCAAAGGAGATTATGAGAGATAATGAGAGCTCAGTGAGGGTTTTTAGCAATACAATCTGTCTGTCTTTTAACTTGGAGTGAAAGACATCGTCTTCAGAGGGCCAGCCTCAAATAAATACCAAAATACCTCCAGAATCCATCTAGAACCCCTTCAGAATTGTCACAATGAGTTCTTCAGTTGTTTTCTTCACTTGTCTTCATGTAAATGGGTATGTTCACTTTAACAGTTGCTGTTCTGTCAAATCTACATTGATCATTTAGTGTGAGTACGTAATAATGGTTAGAAGTATTCTTGCAGAAAGGCCTTTAGACATTAAAGCAATCGTATGTCATTTGGTGAAGGTCTGTGATGGTTATGTTGCTAGAATTCTCCTGCACTGTGTATGGGACAATGGTGCGGTTGTCATAGCAGAGTTGTGATGTTGCTGTGGTAGTGTTCATGATTTAATTTCAATGACTTTGATGAAAGGCAGGCTCTTGTTGGTCTGGGTGGATGGTCTCAGAGGTTTGCTGCGGAGAAGACACATGAATTTGAATGTGTGGACTTGCATGTCCGTTATCAAGCATATGTGAGTATTTGCATAAAACATTTGCATGTAGCTCTCGGGATCATTTGCGTGTACCTGTAGACGATCTGTGCATTGGTGTCTGCTGGCAGGTAGGAATTTGACCTTTGACTCCCCAAGTAGTAATCCATCTGATCACGCATCTGTTTGTTCTGGAAGCAAAGCACATTCACAAAGGTCAGACGTCAGGAAACATTCATGAGATTACAGATTAAACGGTGAATTTTACGAATCTTTTCTTAAGAAACATTTGTGTGCATTTTCATGAAATTATGATAGAGAGGATAATTATAACCAAGGTTAGGAACCTAGAACTGATTGTTTTTTTTTTCAGAACAGGTTCCATGCTTTAAAATATCAAAACTAAATGATTCTAATTAGTTGGTTCCTTTTAGTGAATCAGAAACATTCAGCACAGCTAGTGTAGTACAATTCCTGAACAAACGACTAAAGAATCAGTTCTTTTTTGAAGTTGTAAATAAATGAAAGATTACTGGAGTACACAAAAATACAAATTTTGTCTTTCAGTTACATTTCAATGAGTTACTTGCCATTCTTTATAATTATTTGTAAAATTTACAAGCAGTTTTTGAATAAAAACGTTCTCTTTCAGTCGGTCACTGTCAATGTCACGTCGGTATGACGGACAAATTGAGATGCCATTTAGTCGGTCATACCAATGTGATGTTGCCATTTTCTCCCTCAGGGAACGAGGGTTACATACGTAATCTAAAAGTTCCCTTTCAGTCGGTCACATCACGTCGATATGACCGACTAATTGGGATCTCAATAGGTTGGACATACCGACTTGATGACTCCGTTTCCTCCTTCAGAAAACGAGGGTTACATATGTAACCGAGACATTTCTCTTACATCAAGTTTGTTTTGGTGTAGTTAAGAGCAATTATCGGATTGAACTCTGTGAAAAGCCACACCTTTTGCAACATTTAATTCTTTTAAGTGTTTATTATTGCTAAAGGAAAATTACTGCAGTCAAGGTTTATTGACCTATTAAGAAAACTTTTTCCTCAAAGTATTTTTTTCCTACTCTACTTACTTTAAATAAACATTACTTACACTATCAGAAAATGAAAAAAAAATTGTATTTTGTATTTTTGTATTTTTACATGAACAATGTAATCAATATTCTATTTATTAAAGCCAAGTATGAATCTCATCAAGTTAGTGTTTTTAAGCATTTTAAATTCATTCCAAAATAATAACTCAAGGCAGTAACAATTTAAACAATGTATTTTATTTGTAAATTTACATTCAGCTATTCCTTTTAATAGTTAACCTTTAACTATTTTTACAATTTTTCAGATCATCAGTCATCAAAGTTCAGTAAATACTGGTCACAGACACAGAGCTTTACTTTAAATTTCACCAATCTGATTACTCACTAAAAACTAACACAGATCATGTTTACTTTGACGTAACACAGTGGTTTTATAAAACGGATAGTTCCTTAATTCTGAGTGGTTGAGCCATGTTCAAAGCTGTTGTAAATTACTCTACAAACATGCACCTTTGTTTACTTTGTGTGTTGCTTGGCAACCACTTTGCTGCAACCACAACCACAATGTAGTTCCTGAAGAACTACATTGTTGTGTGGAAGAATGCTGTTTTTATTAATATCATTACACTTTATTTGCTCTGTTTTATTTTGTGAAACCTTACTACGTATATATGAAATAACTATTTTATAAAAGCAATAAGCCCCATTAAGCCGTGGTTTACAGTGAATTTATAACAGCTAAGGGGGTTTTAGACACTCCGCTTTGTGTCGTGCCAAACTTACGTCCCTTAGCTGTTAGAAATTCACGGTAAACCACGGCTTGTTGCTTTAATATCTAAGTGTGTGAGATTCATTATGGATTTATAAACGTGGAACATGCACAAACACAAGAGGCGGGATTTATCGCATGAACCAATCACAGCCGATCATAACCAGTTATATCCAATCATATCGTGGTAGAGGCATTGCCTCCTCTCACATGACTCCCCCCACCAAATTCACCGCATGCTTTAGGGGGTCTGTTAAACATGTGATTTATACACTCTTTAATATTATGTTTTGTAATATTGACATTGTATTATTTTTCTACTACGAATATAATCCTATATTTTTCTCCCTTGCCCCCTCAGAGGAACACCCCTGCTGTGTACTGACCTCTGCCTCCAGCATGGCCACTTTCTCCTCCAGCTCTCTGATCACTCTATCTCTCTCTTGAATCACCATGCGTGAGTTCTGAAGCTAGATGACACAAGGATGTAAAGTTTGAGTTAGTGAACCTTGCATGATAGTATTTGTATGAGAGTCTGCGTTTGTGTACACACACATATACCTGTTCAATCATTTGCCGTAGTTTTCTCTGTTGACTCTTGAGCATGTCGTCCAAGTGATGAATCTTCTCTTTCAGAATGGCGTTCTCCTTTTCCAGCTCTTCCAACCTGTTACATAATTAATCAACGTGTTTACACCAACACCCAACTGATGCATAAAGTTAAAAAAGACAGCATAATGTGACAGAATAAGTCATATTCATCATGGCCCCTACCTCTCCCTTCCTGCAGGGGCCTCCTCCCTCAGTTCACGCAGCTGCAGGAGTTCGGCTTCTTTGGTCATGAGTTGCTCTCTGAGGGTGGAGCTCTCCTGCTCCATGCCGCCCATTAGACGTCGCAGGTCCTCGATCTGCTGGTCCTGCTGCTCTTTGCTCTGCTGAACTTTCCTTAAATACTCGCTCTGCTCAGATAACTGCTTCTTATACTGCTGCGCCTCTGCCTAAAACAACATCAACAGAGAAAAAGAATTAAGCAACAAGGCACAAAAGACACATTTATGTTTAACTATTACACAGCTTTCCTCAATACGTGATTCTGACTGGTCAAGGAGTCTGTGGCCAAATATTTTTTGTTCATTGAGCCCTAAAATGACCGTTGGCCTTGATTAACAATCCAATACACTAAAAGTCAAAAGTTTCTGAACAGTAAGATTTTTTATGTTTTTTAAAGAAGCCTCTTCTGCTCACCAAGCCTACATTTATTTGATCCACAGTGCAGCAAAAATTTTTAAATTTTGAAATAACTGTTTTCTATTTGAACATATTTTAAAATCTAATTTATTCCTTTGATCAAAGCTTAATTTTCAGCATCATTACTCCAGTATTCAGTGTCACATGATCCTTCAGAAATCATTCTAATATGCTGATTTGCTGTTCAAGAAACATTTTTTTTTTATTATTTAAAACAGTTGAGTACATTTTTATCAGGATTCTTTGAATAGAAAAATCCAAAGATCAGCATTTATCTGAACAACATAATAATAATAATAATAATAAATGTTTTTTGAGCAGCAGGAAAGTTGCTTAAAATCCAATGTCCATGTCACAGCTTAAAAAACTAATTGCTAAAATGGTACATTTATTATTAAATATATCCTTATGTATATATTTACTACTAAAGTCTTAATTAATGTTAGAAAAAAATCTCCTAATTCTGTCAAATGATGTCTAAATCTTTAAGTTTTAAATCTTTAGAAGTCAACTAATTTTGATAAAAGCAAATTAAAAGAGAGTTTTATTTTAAGTTTTTTTTTTCTTTTTTAAATTTATTTAAAGACGTTTGGATGGAAGCAACTTTAAATAATGACAAATGTATGTATGTATGCATTTATTTATTTATTTTATAGTTTTTGAAAGCAATGGAAAATAATGGAAAATGTATTATTTAAACTGTATTTTATTTTAATTTTAAAATTTATTATGTCAAATATAAGGGTTTTTTTTCGACATAAATGTATTTAGTTTAAAACAACTTCCGACACCTACAGTACATTTTGTGCAGCAGAGACAGTTTCAGGAAGTTGAAAATGATTAAAAGCTTTAAGCGGTTTCATTTTTATCACATCATTCTGACATCAGCTGTTTGCTTAACATTGAAATAATTGACGTATACGATGCAAGCAGCTGTCGATTACGAAACGGCACATCATCATGAAAAAATGTGCGATCTCGCCCTCACACGCAGTGTTCTTTCCCAATTTGGATCTGAACCAGTTGGCTTTCCCAGCAGGAATGTCTGCCACTGTATTAGTACAACTCACCTCTCACCTTCTCCAAAAACAAACTAACAAAGGTTCCTTTGAGTCCTCTCATTAGGACGCTTGTATGTTATGAAAGAAACGGATGGCAAAGAGTGCATGTTAAGTGACTAACCAGCAGTTTTTCTCTCTCCTCTTGGTGTTTCTTCTCTGCCTCTTGGAGTTGAGAATACAGACGCTTACTGGCCTCCCTCATCTTCTCTTTTTCCTGCTCATCCATACTATCCTAAGAGAGAACACAGTGATTAAATGTTACTGAAAATAATCTGGAATTGGTTTGGTCACAGTTGAATTTGTGTGTTCATGTCTTACATGTGTTTTGAATTAGTTATGCAACATAGTGGTTTAAGCAAAAAAAAAAATGGAGCAAACCGTACTCAATTACAAACCAGATCACTATCCCACAGTCACATAAACAAAATATGTGTCTATACAAATTATGCCCATTGAAACTCTCTCAGGAGTTATTTATAGACGTGTCTGAGAGCGTGAGGACAATGTAAGTTAGACAGAAAGTGGGAGGGAGCTTCGTTCTATGTGCGTCAACAGGGTGTGTGTTCTAACAGTAAAATACTGACGTGTGCTGTCATAGCTCAGCTTTTCCACCCGTTCTCCTGCTCTGACTACCCAAACACATGCATCCCGTTGGGAGGCTAATCCACACTATTCAGTCCGAAAAAGAATGTGCTGCCGTCGCATTTAGTTTCATCAGGCAACAAAAGATAAGAATTTGAGGAATGCGAGAATCGTTAAAACCTGTTGAACAAATACTGTTGATTATAAAGAACCACGGATAATTATTGCAGGTGGCTTAACATGTTTCCCGAGTTGTGCGTTTTTGTGTGGTTTCCTGGGTGATTAATTCCTCCTGGATGATATAAATACTAATGGGCGTTTATTACTGCGGTTTCTTGATGTGCACTAACAGATTGTTAAGATTTGTTAATGTAGGTGTCAATGAGCAATTACCTAATTGATGAAAAAAACAATTAACACCCAAGGGATACAGATTTTTTTTATAAATTACATAACATGTCTGCACTAAAGCATGCTGGTCATTTCAAACAGAAGTTTGTAGAACAGCTGAAGTGCTCTTCACTATTTAAATGGCTCATGAATCATGTTTTATTTCATAATTTTAGCAGGTTTGTGTCAAGGTTAGGTTTGGGTTTAGGGGAACAGAAAATATCTTTGTTAGTATAAAAACTGAGATATCAACATTTTGGGTGATGTCAATAAGCTGATCATTATTTTCAGCTTTTTACCAATAAAGTGCAGATATTTAAAATTGATTCTATTTTCTTTAACTAACTAAATAAATAAATAATTTAAATGCCACATGTGAATTTAGGCATCACAATATTATAATGTAGAGTATGCATAAAATATTTATATTTATTTAAATATTTATTAAAAATTACATTAAACATGGCTAAATGTTATTTATTTATTTATTTATTTATTTATTTTGTTTTTTTTAGTTTTCGAAGACAGCAAATGTAATATAAAAGATAGGAATAGGGGAACAGTACATTATTTTGTCTAAATAAATAAAAACTAAAAAGCTAAAATCAAGCATTTTAAATGCTAAAATGCAAAAAGTAATGTAGGCATCACTATTATAAATGTAAGTATGCAAAATGCATGTTTATTTAGATATTTGCTGAAGTTTAAATTTACCAGTTCTAACAATGTCTAGCAAAGAATATAAAAAAAAATGAAAAAGGGAAGTAAGCATAAAAAGCTGCAATTGTTTTAACTGCTAAAAGTGATTTTAGGCGTCACTATATTAGAAATTACAGTATGACTGTATGACTGTATGACAGTACGACTGACAGTGCTGGGTAGTTACTGATTACATGTCATTTGGATTACGTAATCAGACACCAACAATTAAATACTTGTAATTAGATTAAATTACATTTTAAAATACTCGTAATAAGATTACAGTTACTTTTATATGGATTACATGATTACATATTATTTACACAATAGACATAAATGAATTATAATTTATTCATTAAACATATTATTTTTTTATTTGATCCTCTTTCACCTGATATATTTACTTGAAGTACCCCTGAGATTTTAAAAATAATATTTTAATAATTAAGTATAATTAAGTAGGTTCTCTGACATTGGTTATGGTCACAAAAATGGTAGACAAAATATATATTTTTTTAGCTGTTTTATTTTGATTGATTCTAAACTCATAGTTCCTTCACAAACCCCAGTTTGGGAAACCTTGATATAATGTTAAATGCACTTCATGTTGTTAATAACAAAGAATATAATATATTTTATTATGTTTTACATTTTTATACCAATATGGTACAATATTAACCTGTTAAATCAATGTGATAAACGAGATAATGAGGTCAAAAGTAATCTAAAAGTAATCTGATTATATTACCTGAAAATGTGTAATGTAATAGACTACACTGCTAACTACAATTTTGTTATGTAATCTGGAATCAGTAACGGACTACAATTTGTAAGTAATGTACCCAGCTCTGTTGACCGATAACCTGCGTGTGTGTGTGTGCAAAGCAACAGCGCATAAAAATGTCTCACCTGTCTCTCTAAACCATTTATGGCCTGTGTTAGTGTTGAATGAGTGCCATTAACTCTTCTGAGGCCAGATAACACCATCTGAGGGTGAGAAAAGGAGAGCTGGTTAACATTTTATTGTTAATACAGCTTAAAAGAACACATATACAGTACAGTATAGAGATTGATGTGTTGTCTCAACTCACCTTATGTTCTGTCCTGTGACTTTTAGCTGCCATCTGCTCTCTGAGGTTTTTAAGACAGTATCTCACCTGCACACAGTACAGCACTATGAATGCACATGTTCTGAAAACATCCAAACATAGAAAAGTGGGAAATGATACTAAGGATTTTTGCTCGAACCTCCTGTATTTGTGTAACTTCCTCTGAGAGCATCTTTAGACTCTGTTGGTGTCTGGCTTGTGCTTCTTTGCGGTCTTCCAGATATACCTGGTTTAGGCAGAATTACAAATTCAGCTCAGAATCAGACCATTTACATTAAACCTCAAACATCCAGATGTAACTGATCTATCATGACCTACCTTAATGACTTCACCTTGGTCCTCAGACTGCTTGACCAGATCAGACTTCAATGGCTGCCTCTCATAAGTTGGCTGTACCAAAGCAAAAGCTCTGCCAACTGGCTGGAATGACATGGAAAATACATATTAAATCCATATTGTATGCATAGTATCTAAATATGTCATTAACCGCACTTTCATGTCATGCAACGTCTAGGGGAATTTCAACCTATTAAAAGTAGTATGATGTCTTAATTCTCTAGAACTTACGTAACCATTTTTTACATAATGTACTGCAAAAATATTTAAGATGATTCATCAATATTTCCAAATATAAGCTTAACTCATACCAATCTAACTTTCTCAGACTAAACCTTTACATCTGCATCTCTTTGCAGAAAACAAAGGCCCCTTTCTGAACAGGAGGTATAAATAACCCTAACACGCAAAGAGTAGCAGGAAACCCCTTAAAGAGCAGGAACGGGCGCAGATGTGGGGAAAGGGACATGGAAAGTTATGCAATTTCTGGAATCTGAAACAATGAGCTTCTGGTCCTACAAGAACGTCCCCTGGAACACAGCCACATGTTCCTTGTGTTTATAGAGCTCTGGCAGACAGACAGAACAAGAGAAACGGACCAAAGAGTGTGTGTGTGGGGTGGGAGAGGGAGTGGGGGTAATTCCACAGAAGTTAATCTGAAATGATTCTACAGAATCGCTATCACAGTAGAACCAGAAATAACTAGAGACTATCAAAGATAAGCATACAATACACAACTACAAACATTGCGACATGCAAAAATTCTATCTGTGGGCATTTGCATCCTAGCACTTCTAGCCTGAAGCAAACGGGCAATGAGTTTTACTTTTCAGATTCGAATGAGATCTTTTTATTATGTAATTGACTTAAAAAGTTAGAACCAGTCGTACGTTTATCATATATACATATAATATATGCGCACTGACATAGAGTGAGGTCAGGCTCAATGATAGCAATACTGTCCTGGTATTATACTAGAATGTCTTACTAAAGCATAAACATCAGAGATTTAAAGCAGAAAGGGTTTCAAACAAGCACTTCTTCATTCTTCTAGAACCTTCCCGGTATCAAAAACTGTAAAACTGTACATAAATGCTTAAAAACACTGAATGAAGAGCTTGAATATGAATGTGACATCTGGAAATGACAAGACTAGAGATGATCGTCTCTATAAATAGAAAGAAACAGACATTTACCTTATCTGTGGTGGGCGTCTGGTGCTGGTTCTGCTCGTGGAGAGTCAGTCTGAGCGTCCTGTGCCCGTTCTGAATAACGACATGAAGAGAAGCACAAATGTGAGCGAGGGATGCAACAAAGAGACCGTTATAGACAGCAGAAGGGTGGGAGCTGTATGGATGAGGGGAACATGTGGGGAGGAGAAACTGAGTAATGCCTTCTGAGAGAGAGAGAGAGACTGAGTGGAGGCCAATGGCCCATTAGAGTTTGGCATGGAGGTCTGTGGTTACTCAATGCGAAAGAAAAAAAACGAAAGCGAAAGGCATTTACAGTCCAGTCTCTAGGATATACAAACTCTGATTTGATTTGTTCCTCAGCTTCTGGAAAATTCTTGAGCCGTGCTGGGTTTGCCAAAACTTTGTATTTGAATGTAAATTTAAGTCGTCGCATAGATGGAGGCGGGACGCCACAAATCTAAACGGAACAATGCGTTCCAGCGCAGAATGAAATATCACCATGACAACCCATGCACCCATCAACAACATAAACTATGTCTGCTGGACACAGGAAGAGACAAAACAGAGACTATAAAGCTTTGGCAACAACACAAACAGTTGAGAGGACACACTCTTACACAACATAAGATAACATCCACATGACCAAATTTAGAAAGCCTAACAGAATAACTGTATATGGTATTCAAGCACATAATCTGATGAAATATGTAAAATAATAAACACTGGACCAATTAAACCAACCACAGATGGCTGGATAACTGTGTGTGTGTGTCCATGCATAAATCCAGAACATTCTGCTGTCTCTAAATGTAGACCCACAGTGAGACGGGAGGTCCTGAAAGCGAGCATGTGGCAGACGGCGTGCACAAACTATGACATGTTTATTAAATATGTGTGAGACAGGCTCAGACCGAATGTGAAAAACATATCCCTGGTCATCACTAGGGTGAAGATCAAGCGTCTGAAAAGTCTGAACAAAGGTGACAGAAGTCATTACACATTCACATGAGACACATTCCTGTCATACTGTATTTAGATTAAACGTGATTCATATTTAGCGTCATCAGGGCCGGTATTATTTTTGTAATGTAAGCGTGTAATAAATGTGGGAATAGAAGCCGAGAGATTGGTTTAGTGCCAATAACAAGGAATATAAAAGAAAAGTGATGTGTACAGTGCTAATGAGGTATGATGGGAGATGACTGCTACAGTGAAACTGACATCATGTACAAATAAAGAGGCTGCAGTGAGTTCATAAAAATGCCGCAAATTATTATTAGCCTTTATCATCCCTGTGATGATATAGTAATAAGTAATAATGAGACAGAATATGAAATACGATACAAGGCAAATTACTATCAAAGTGCAAATGACATTATATAACATTATGTGATTAAGTAATCAAGAAAACTTCTATTCTTTGACAAACCGTGCAGCATTAGTGACACATGCAAAAACATGACTTGCATTCATACAGCCATGAAAGAGTTTTGCATTTTAGATGTATTATATGTAATAATGTTTAACATAGGGCTGGACGATATGGCCAAAATTTATATCACAATATATTTCCTAA
Organism: Labeo calbasu; assembly: GCA_019740295.1. Classification (NCBI taxonomy): domain Eukaryota; kingdom Metazoa; phylum Chordata; class Actinopteri; order Cypriniformes; family Cyprinidae; genus Labeo; species Labeo calbasu. The sequence continues at coordinate 2,889 of JAHKKF010481223.1, read as the reverse complement.
TTTTTGCCAATACGATATAATTACAATATCAAAACTATAGTTTTATATCCTATAAAACTATATAATATCTTGGGGGGAAAAAACCCAGCACAAATAAATTAATTTTCACCTTTTATTTGTATTTAGCATTCATACAAACGAGAAATGTGAAATCACTGTCAAATAAATATAAGAATGTCAGACTCAACTTAATAATATTAATATCTTTACCTTAAACTATAAACTATATCTATAACATAGGCTGAGTATTCTTATAGATTAAAACAAAACTGCTTTAGCCAAGATAAAGAATATAAAAAGTGCTGCAGAAAACGTTGAAAGCCTGTTTCCACCACTGAATAAAAAATAAAAATGGTTATTGCGACTTGTTATCTTACAATTCTGATTTTTTTTTCTCAGAATTGTGAGATATAAACTTGCATTTCTGACCAAATGAAGTCAGAATCGCGTGATATAAACTCTCAAATCTGAGAAATAAAGGCACAACTGCGTGATACGAACTTGCAATTGCGAGTTATAATGTCAGAATTCCGAGATATAAACTCTTAATTCCGAGAAATGAAGTCAGAGTTGTGAGATACAAACTCGCAATTCTGTGAACGTACCAGTCTTTTTTTTCCCCTCCTCAGAACTGGATATCTCACAATTTTGAGAAAAAAGTCAGAACTGTGAGATACAAAGTCGCAATTGAGAGAAAAAAGTCTGAATTCCGAGTTTATATCCCGCAAATGTGACTTTATAACTCGCAATTGTGTTTACATCTCAGTTCTGAGAAAAAAAGTAAGAATTGCGAGATGTAAACTCGAAATTGCGAGAAAAAAGTCAGAATTGTGAGATAAAAAGTAATTACCTTTTTTATTTTTTATTGAGTGGCGGAAACGTGCTTCCATAGAAACAGAAACAAAGTGAGCAGCAACAAACACATGTTGCTGGAGACGGGCTCATTCTCTGCCAGTAGGAGGCGCTCAGAGCGGCAGAAACAGTGATTTCCCCCGTAACGGCTGTACACAAAGCAGCGCTGAGCTCATGAATGCGGTCGGTTCCCTTCAAAGATACATTCATATAAAACGTCCACGCCGTGTTTTGATTTTGAAACGTGCAGTGCTCGTGTTTATCCATCGCACTTGAAAGGTGTGTGTCAAAATCAACAAATATTCTCAAGATTTTGATTTAAAAGGTGTTTTATTGGTCTAGAGTTTACAAAATTATAGAAGCATGAAAAAGATATTTGTTTCTTGGAACTGAGTTTTTATCTCACAGTACTGACTTTACTTACAAATTTGATGAGTTGATGAGATCTCAGATTTAAAGTTTAAATCTATAAAAATGTATTTGCATGCATGATAAACTTTGAAATGTCTTTTGTATCGCTGCCCATTCGTGCCGCAGAATAAAAAATAGGTAATAGTGACTTTTTATCTCACAGGTAAGAGCTGTGAGATTTTCTTTGATCAGGGACTGACTCATGTATGTGAAATCGCTCTGTCAGAGACAGAGCACAGCCAAATCAGTGTTTAGTCAGAGTTTAGCCAGTCATCTCAAAGGAACATAACATCTGCATGTTTACAGAATGATGTTAGACAGATGTTGATTAAATTCTTTGCAGGTGAGTCGAGTCAAGATCATTAGATCTCTGTTATTAGCATCTGTTATTATGTCGAGATCAGGCAAAAATGAAGTCATGTTCATGAACAGAAGAAAAATAAGATAACGCATGACCTCTTTTGTCGTCTGTAGTTGGTTCATGCCTTTTTTGAAAGCTAAAAGCCAGGTGTACTGAGTCTGACCTTAGCCAAAGTCCAGCTGTTACACAATACAGGTCCTACATCTATTGGCGACGATCAAATGCTACACCTTTGTACCCTATTTACTTTCAATAGTGCATATAAATACATCTTGAAATACATATACAATATATAAATACATATAAGTGTACATATTAGAGAAATTTTGTCCAATTTATTACGGTAAATGCCGCTGTTTAATGTGAGTGATAGATTGGTGTACTGCCTGATGATACATGGTGCAACTTTTTAAGCAATTTTGCTGGGCAACTTTTTTTAAGCAATGTTGCTTGGGCACTCTTACATTAAGAATGGGTACCAACTTTCTATCTAGACACTTTAGATCGGTCGTGGGCCTTGTGTCTCACCTGGCTGCCCGTTGACGACAACATTGCCCAAAGTTGGCTGGCAACATTGCTCAAAAAGTTGCCCCATGTATCATTAGCCTCAGAAAAGCTGCGAAGCACACGTGAACCGATCGTCTCCTCCACTTTGATACAGTCACAGCACAAAATAAACATGAATGAATGTCCTAACTGCTCAGTGTTTCAACTGCGCAAAGACATCAATATATCAGCATGTAAACAACGTCATGTAACGTCACGCTTACCTCAGAAAAAATATATTCGGTGAGCATAAACTCGTTAATCAGCTAGAAAAATGAACTGTAGAGAGGAGCATTTGGCTAAATATATGCACCACGTAACATAATCATTATAAGTTTTACTGTTCTTCAGTGTTTAATGTAAGTTTGAATTAATCCGTCAAGTTTTTATGACAGCTGCCATTTAAATCTTTATATTTTAAAAAATGAATTGGATTAGAAATATAATTATGTAATTGTATAATGAGTTTAATTTAAGCATTTCTATACAAATCAGTTCATTTTTTAGCTTTAATATGATAGTAATGTAGTACCAACTGACTCTCATGTATATTTTACAGCTTTAGTTGAGGTTTTCCTTAAGAAAATTTGGCATGTACTGTACCTGATATATCCAAAATAATTAATATTGAATTGAATAGGAAATCAAACTGAATTGCAAGATTGTAAATCAGAATTTGTGCCAAAACCCAGCCCTACATATTAGTACCTAAATTATAC
>JAHKKF010481217.1:0-14507 GCA_019740295.1 Labeo calbasu | reverse complement strand
GCCGTTTTTCCGTCAAGATCTGTCCATGGAAAAAGGCTGAGTGGATGTCCACCTCGTTCCCCATCCCAAACAAGTGCCAGTGGATCTTATTGCCCATGCACATACTGAGGTCCGGCAGGTTGCCAAAGACATACCCATTGATAGCTACAATAAAGTTCAGAAAGGGCATTGAGATTTCTGGATAGTTTCACAGACTTAGAAAAACAAGTACATAGAATATACTCTACAGTATGGTATTTTAGGTAATTTCCAGATGTGCTATGTGACCTGATGGCCTGTTCATAGTTCCACCTTTCATGAGACATTATTCTAGGACATTATTACTAAACTCACAGTGCATTTTATTGCTTTCCTGGAAGTCTTCATCATCCTTGTTGACTTTGGCAGGAGCTGTGCAGTAGGTCTTGATATTTTCATCCAGATACCAGCTGAGGTTCTCGTCAGACACCGTAAACATAAGGGTGTAAAGATAGTCAGCTGTTTTGTCCCCATGCACATCAAGAGAGCCTGAGAATTGCACAAACAACAAAGAATCATTCAATGTTAGTGGACTATATCATAACTTGAAGTGTGTGAATTGCAGTATACAATGTCTTTCAAGGCAGCCCACTTTTTAAATATCGTGTATCAGTAATTTTCTGAACTTAATCATATTTGAGGTGGAACTGCATTTCTAAGTAGATGAATTTCTATTTGTCACTGCTGTAAATTATTTATTGTCATTGTCATGATGTGAGATGAAAAATAGCTCATGTCACATATAATACACATTTGAGGTCAAAAGTTTACATACACCTTGCGGAATCTGTGAAATGGTAATTACTTTACCAAAATGAGAGGGATCATACAAAATGCATGTTATTTTTTATCTTGTACTGACCTGAATAAGACATATCACATAAAAGACGTTTACATTTAGTTCACAAGAGAAAATTATAGCTGAATTTATAAAAATTACCCCATTTAAAAATTTACATATGCTTGATTCTTAATACTGTGTTGTTATCTAAATGATTCACAGCTTTTTTTTTTTTAAGATAGTTGTTTATAAGTCTCTTGTTTGTCCTGAACAGTTAAACTGACCGCTGTGCACAGTCTTCTTATTCTGTCTAAATATCATAACCTTTAGAGGCTACAGAAGATACTTGCATGTTTCCCAAAATACAAAATAGGTGAAATTTACCCTGATATGCAAATTCAAAAAGTTTTCAACCCCCTTAATGCATGGTTTCTCCTTTTGGAGCATCAGTGAGTGTTTGAACCTTCTGTAATAGTTGCATATGAGTCCCTCAGTTGTCCTCAGTGTGAAAAAATGGATCTCAAAATCATACAGTCATTGTCGGAAAGGGTTTAAATATACCAAAAATTCTGACAAACCAAACAATTTGTGGGACCTGAAGGATTTTTCTGAAGAACAGCGGGCAGTTTAACTGTTCAGGACAAACAAGGGACTCATGAACAACTACAAAGTTGCTTGTATTTGGACCTTCAACTTTACTGAGAGATCCTGACATCTGAATGTGGAAGTGAAGAGAAAGCGTTGTACCTTTTTTACATATAATGAGAGGTCCAATGAGACCTGAGGCGATGTCTTTGGGAGCGCTAACATGCGAGTGGTATATTCTGGTCAGACAGTTCGTGTCATCTTTTCCAGGACTATGTGAAGCTGGTAGGGTCCAAACGTAGCTGAACGACTTCCCAGGGGCCACTGAATCATCGGCTTTCTCCGCTTTTTCCGATGAGTCGGGATATAGTGCTCCTGGAGAGAAATCCACAGTTTTCATAATGAGCAATTTGTGAGCAAGAGATAAAGCGATCAAATGAATTCAAAAGCTTATTTGACATCACCTTCAAAGGACTTGTTGTAACTAAGGCCATGAGGATGTATGGAGTATGCTCGATTGGCCATGTTCTTCAGGTGCACAACAACTACGTCATTTTCTTCTGCACTAATGAGGGGTCCAAGGTAGCCCAACCACTTGGGTTTTTCTATCTCTCGTATGTAGTTGGCATCAGTATATTGCTTGTACACTGCTTTCCTATACACTCGCCCGATCCGCTGCTCTCCTCTCTCCAGAAACACCCGTGCTTCTCTGTTAAACACCACAACAATATTTTCTGTGAGGTTTACATTCACTGACCCAGAAATGGAAGAATTTCTTTCCTCTGTCAGGTAAAAATTATAACTTATAAAGCACAGCATTAAATGCTTAGAAAATTTGTAGCACACATCTCCTCAACAACTACTTTATTGCTTATTGCTTATTGCTTACTTTATCTGCAGAAACAAAGCAACCGAAGCTTGTTGCCGTATAATCTGTATACGGCATAAAGCAGCAATTCAGTTCACTTGCATACAGAACTCAAAATTGTTTGTACTCACTCATCTTCTTTTATGGTTTTGTTCTGAATCAGATTTTTACCACTAGGAGCATAATCCCACTGAATCTCCTTAATAGCAAAAAAATATTCCCTTGTGATAGAAGACACAATTCCAGCACAACACAAAACCCCAAGTAGCGTCCCCTGCATCCCCTTCATTTTGGATCACTGGGATTTGACCAACAAAATGGAGCAGATGATTCACCTCTTTAAATGATGAAGCCTCACAGCAGTCAGCCAATCACAACACATGTGAAGAGGGCAAGTTTACTTGTAAACACACAACTGGACCATCTGACAGTACACAACCCCATGAATTTACTGGCAGTATGCAACCCAATGAACTCTAGGAAATTCCTAACTTTCAGAAAACCCTGTGTCAGTTTTGCAGTCATCAACCATCTGTGTGATAGAGCTTGTGCCTGAATCTGTTAATATCGCCAAATTCATTTTGAGACATTATGTTTTTCTTGGTTGGACAATTTATAGATACAATACCAAACAAGCAAACAAAAAATGATATGAACTGCGTAAGATTTGTGAGGAAAAGTACTAATCCAATTGCTTGAGTGTGTTGGGAGACATGGAAAACGCCGTTGACCAAAACCCCCAACTTGTTTGCATTACGTAAAAGATCAATAGGGTTTTAGATATTTGGATTTGAGGAGTTGAGAAATGTTTGTCTGCAGGAACTTGACAACTCAGCAGTTGAAATGCTTTTAAACCCAATTTAAATGAAGTGGGACAGATTATTTTACAATAATAAATCAGTGTATCTGTCTACTATGCTAATATTTGTTGATAAATTATACCTCACTACTCATGAACAGGAGAGACAGGGTGGAAGTCAACAATTTTATTGAATAATGATGCCTCTAGTGCTGTTTGTAAACTGAAAAAAAAAAATATATATTTTGTTGGTTCAACTTAGAAATTGTACTTCATGTGGTAACATCTACAATAACTGGTTTTGTTGAAATGAAATAAATGATTTGAGATTACTGATTATAACTGAATTCAACCAACCTGGAAAAAAAGCAACAACAACAAGTTTTTTTGAAGCATAACAGTCAATAGATTTCACCAGTTTGGTAAAATTTCCACCATTGTTGAGATTCATGCGCTGATTCTTGATCTTTATGTGAGTCAAAAAGACACAGCTCTAAACACTTAATGTAATAAAAGACAAAAATCTCAATATCTGATTGTCATGACATCATGAGACTAAAAGCTCACATTTTTACACATCATTCTCCTGATATGATCTGTGAGTCTGTCTATTACATGATGTCTAGGTTAATAAGTAATCAAGATCTAATCAGAGTTTCTCTCACAACTGTTGCAATAACAAATGTGCCTTAAAAACACGCAGTTGCACCAATCAGAGAAAAGTGTTCAAGAATCAAGAACCCAGTTAAATCAAATGCTTATCTCCACAATGGTGACTTCAAATTTTCAATAAAACATCAACATCTAAACATCAATTCTCAATAAGAAGTTTAGTATGAAAGAAATAAAGTCAGACTGGATTGTAATAAGTGTGTGAGAGAGAGGTATGTTGGTGATTTTTTAAATTATTTTGTTTTACAGTGGTTCTGAAGAGTAGCGCTGTCCACTGTGATTTTCACTTTGCTGCAACTTAAAATATATAATCATTTTAAATCATAATTTGCCAATGAACCAGCATTCACTAATCAGCAGATGTGCATGTTTTGAATGTGTTTGTTCTGAGCATTATTGGAAGTTGTATGTTGGGTCAAAGTAATGGATTTAAGTTGAAATAACATTCTCTCATTTTATGTTACATAATCTTGATTGAACTAGGTTATAACAACAAAATTAGAATTTTAAGTAGTATCAGATAGAAATACCTCCTTAAAGCAACAACTGCACAGGTTCTCTGTGCACAAGAATGGTAAACAAATAAACCAGTTTGTCGACTTTGCACTTAAACCCAACAATTTCAGCAACATGAAGTCTGCTAAAAGGTCTCACCCATTAACACACTATGTCAAAGAAATTCTAGGAATTATTATGAGGAATAAAATGAGTGAAATGCATCAAAGCTATTTCAAAGGTTCTAAGAAAACCTAAGAACCACAGTGACACTGTTAAATTTGGACCAGAATTGGCTGACCTTTCAAAATTCCTCTAAAAGCACATCAACATCTCATCCAGGAAGCCACAAAAGAGCCAAGGAGAACATTCAGGGAACTGCAGTAATCTCTTACATCAACAGAGGTCAGTGTTCACAATTCTTGTCATATCACATAGACACTGGCCCGAAATGGCATCCATGGAAGAGTGACAAGGTGAAAACCACTGCCAATCCAGAAGAACAAGTCAAGTCAAATTTATCTGTATTGCACTTTTCACAATACACATTGTTTCAAAACAGCTTTGCAGAAAATCAAGATGTTAATGTTTAGAATATCTTCATATCTTCATTCCATGTTAAGGCTTATCTTAGGCTACGTTTACACTAGTGCATTTTCGTTTTAAAACGTTTTTGCTACGGTTACACCTGTCTTTAAAAAAACGGAGACTTTTCAAAACACTGCAGGCCCGGTTTTAGTTAAAAAAAAAACTCCAGGGTTGCGTTTCAATGCAACCGTGTAAACAATAATATCATGCTCATTGTTGTACCCATAGAAATGTATAGGTAAATCCCCCATTCGACCGCTTCAAGCTCATAGAGACATCCGCCATCTAAATAATAGGGCATCTACCTATACATATCTATGGTTGTACCTGCATGAATGGTCATGTGACATGCATTTTCGGTTGTGTAGTGTAGACGGAGATGAAACACAGTGAAAACGCAAGTGTAGATGAGGATTGTTTTCATTTTAAAACACTGTTTTTAAACAAAAATGCACTAGTGTAAACAGGGCCTAAATTTTGCCAAAATACACTTTAATGATCCTCAGAACTTTTGAGAGAATGTTCTTTTAATTGTAAGTGAACTGGAGTTCTTTCTGTGTGGAGTTTGCATGTTCTCTCCATGTTGGTGCAGATTCAGTCCAAACCACTGCTGACACTATATTGCGCCTATGGCCTGAAACACTGGGATAGGCTCTAGCATCCCCAAGAACCTACACAGATCAGAAGATGAATGGATGAATTCTGCTGTCTACCAGAAAATGAAGGAGAATGTCACCAGTCTGTGAAGCACAATGATCCCAAGCAATGGAGTAAATACACCTTTGAGTATAGTCAAAGTCCTGACTTGAACCTAATTGTGATGCTGTGGCAGGATTTTATACAGTTTCTGCTGGAAAACCTCCAATGGGGCTGAACAAAAGTAGTTCTGCAAAAAAGAGTGGGCCAAAATGCCACCTCAGCAATGTGAAAGACTGACCTCTGGTTATCTAAATAATTTAGTTGTAATCTTTGCTGCTAAAGTTGGCTTAACCAGTTATTTTTTTACTCAGTTGTATTTTTTATATGGATACATTTTTGGAATTTTTTACTTGGGTTGTTTTTTGCACCAGAAAAAAATACAAGAAATCAAGAGATCACAAATCAATTTCACAGCTCTGTAGCTAAAGAGTTTATGCCCACATACTTGTGTAGCTTACAGTATGTTGGGCCATAAATCTGCATGTCCTCGAATTATGTACCAAGAGGATTTGGGCAACCTCAACAGCGTGACACAGCTTTATGTTCTAGAGATTATTGCTGCAACTGGATAATGAGGCTTACAGCAACCATTTCCCATGGGATTTTTGCACCAAAATGTGAAATCATCCAAAAATTTTACAAAACAGACAAAAGGAGTCTAAAACAAGACCTATTTATTCATTGATGGGAATATTTAAAACATATTACAGCTTTATAGGTATATAAAACAACATTCATCATCTATTACTCTCAATATTTAAATAATTTACAAAACAACTTCCTGTACAAAACAAACAGAACTCATACAAAAATACATTTATATTTTAGCAAAATGCATATTGCAGGTAGTGTACAATACAAATGTTTGTTTTGTACGGAAAACACGCACTGCTAATACAAACTCGACTGGAGTGATGAGGAAACGCCCCGATGCATTCAGCTCAAACGTAGTGACCTAGTGTTTAGATTTTCATCCAAAGCGACACACAGCGGTTCATGTGTCATGAAGTGTGTGATTGACAGATCTGTTGGTTCTCTGATGAGCTCTGCTGCAAATGAGCAGTCCTGTTTCTGACTCGAGCTCGGAAACACTCTTTCCTCAAGCATTTAGGCTGTACTCCTGTTTGTAGCAGCATGGCCGGCACACTGCGTTGACCAGTCCGCTAACAAGCTGCAGGAAACAGATGAGGAACTCCAGGGTGCTGAGACCCAACAGGATGGACAGCAGCGTCACATTCCACTCCACAATGTGTGCCGGCTGAATGCATTTAGACCACTTCTCTCGAGCAAACAGATACCTGAACAAACGGAGGAAAAGAGTTCAAAACATTTTTCTTATGACGTCACCACCAAAGCATTTTCGAAAAGAAAAAAAAAAATGAGCTCATGCCTTCCGCCGTCACTCTCAAATGGAGACAACCATCCCAAATTAGTGAAGCAATACGGCCCCCTCAAGAGTGCCAAAGCAGAGATCAGGAAGCAGTAGGCAGATCCGGCTAATCCCACCAGAGCTGCGAACACTGAACCACACATCTACACACACAGTGCGAAACTGATGAGTCTGGCTGACCTGTGCAACATGTCCTTAAATGAAGGCTCAAATAAGGGCCTCGGAAACCCTTCCCCAACACTCACCGCACAGCTGTCTGTTCCACAGGAATCTGCACACTTCCCCATTCCCAGAAATACGCAGGTCGGTATCAGCATCTGAATGTGAACAAGGAGTTTTTAGCACAGTACAACCACCTAACTGAGTAAATGCACCACATTACTACATTTTATTCCTGATGGAATATTCAAGACTCTAGAAAAATCTAGAATGAAACAATGGAATTAATTGTGAAGTCTGAAGATGTAGCAACAAAGAAAAACTGGGATAGAGGTGGACCAGCCAGTATTTCATTTTGGTGAAAACTTACAAAGATATCATCAACAAGGTAAAGTAACAAATTAGATATCTAACGATTTTGACCCAGACTGATTGATTACAATTTATACGTTTTTATTGCTTACCATGCGGGTAACCATTTTGGTATTCTTGTTTCCGCAGTTGCATGTTTCATGGAACAAGGTCTCGTCATCCATTTAGCGTTAGCTTTTCATTTAAGTTGTTCATTCAACCAAGAAACGACCCAGATGTTTACTTCATAACACTCATTCCAACCCAGTCTTATGAGAATGTGTAAGTTTTGTATGAGTTACCAATTTAATTTCAGTAATTCACATTTGTACAAAAAAAATTAGGTAAAACCACCAGGTCCGCCCCTAGACCCACCCTAAATTTAACCCTCAAGAAGGCAAGGACATATAAATGAGGGTTAAATGAGCTATAAATGAGATTCTACAAATTCCCCACCAATTCGCCAAATCGCAAACACTTTCAATTTATTTTGAGAGTGTTTTTCATTTCACACACACAGATGAGTTTTTGAACTGATCAATACACAACCAATAATCTTTCACACTCACACCCATTGACTTTTGTTGTTTTTATACACTTATTATAATTTCTGAGTTCTTATACACATTTTTTCACAGAGTCAAGTTGTCAGTCTTTCATTTGCTTAACGCTGAGCTTTTAACATCTTAACCTAACCCTTACTAACTTAACCCTAAATCACATTTATATATTCCTAACCCTTACTTAATATTGAGCATTTTCACATTTGAATTAAGACATTAGGGGACGTTTGGACGCCCAATGTGCATTTGTCCAGTAACCTCAATCTACCAAAACTACTCCACATGTCTGCCCACAACCTAGACACAACAGGACATTTACACCAACATAAATCTGAAACTCACCGCCAAACCACCTCCTCCAATTCCCATAAAGTACCAGACGTATTCGGTCACATTTCCATCCTGAACGTAGTTCATCTTTCCATCAGGAAAGAAGAGTAGGATGTTTGCCACGATGCAGCAGGTGGCAAGAGGGATGAGGGCGAAACCCAGAGACCTGGCAAAGCCCAGAGAACACATCTTCACACGGAGCAGAGGGAACGAGCGAAGGCTGCTGTAATCCGGGACAGGAAAGTAGGGTGTTGGACGGAGGAGCGGAAGAGTTTTAAGAGTCTACCCCCCTCCTCTGCCCCCCATGAGCCACTGTTGCACTGAAGAGGAGGAGACAGGAAACGGGTTGACATTATACAGTATGACTGGAAACCCTCTGACAAACGATATGACTGGGACTTTATGTGGGGATTTGATGAAAGTTACAAGATGTTTTCCTGCCAAAGCTTCCAAAGCTCATTTTGTTGGTAATCAGACAAAGATGCATCTCAAAGGTGGTGAGGTTTAAAGTTTAAGTTAATGGTAACACTTTACAATATAGTGTAATTTGTTAACGTGAATGTATTAACTAACATGAATGAACAATGAATTATACATTTATTACACCATGTATTAATCTTTGTTAATTTTAGTTAATAAAAATATAGTTGTTCATTGTTTGTTCATGTTTGTTAACTAATGTTAACAAACACAACTTTTTTAATAATGCATTAGTAAATGCTCAAATTAACATTAACTAAAATTAACTTGTTACCCAGTTAACATTAAAAGCCTTGTGCTCAAGGTTGTGAAACCACAAGTTGCTATTCAGAAAGAAAATCTAATCTTGATATTTTCTATGAATATCCACTTTTCATTTTTAATTTGTTTTACTACAAGGTTGACATTGTAACAGACAAAGCATAGAAGATAGAGGGAGACTTATTCCAATACTTTTTAATGAGCTCTTTAATTATAAAATACAAAATTATTGTTACATTACATTAGATGCGTTACGTTATGTATCAGCTATTCATTGTCATTTTCAAACATATAAACTACGATTTTAAAGGGTTTAAGGTTTTGAAGGTTTCAAAAGGGCGTTTTTGCATCATGTCACATGGTCCTTCAGAAATCATTCTAATATGCTTGATTTGATGCTTAAGAAACATTTCTTATTATTATCTGTGTTGAAAACAGTTCTGCTGCTTAACATTTTTGTGGAAACTTACATTTTTGTAGGATTTGATGAATAGGATTTTGAAACTGTTAAAGAACAGCCTTTAGACAAGAGAAATCTTTTGTAACATTGTAAATGTTTTTACTGTCACATTCATTCAATTTAATGCATCCTTGATGAATAAACATTAATTTCTAAAAAACAAACAAACAAAGAAATATATAACAATAATAAAATCATACCCGCCCCAAGTGTTTGAATGGTATATGAGGAACAGAAATGGCATCCATTTTGTGGAACTAGGCCTTTGTCTTGAAAGGGGCGTGTGGATCAGATGATGTGCAGATGGGTTGTGTTTCAGCCACTTCTGATTTGACACTGTAGATGGCATCACTTACTGTAAGGTAGATCACATGAAACCGCTTTAATAAAAAACAACTTCTTGCAGACAGCAATGGGATGAAATGAAGAGAAAAACAGACTCAGAGAAAACTGACCTGTAACCTCACAAGACACTGAGGGGGAAATCAGGAAGAACACCTGAGACAACACTGAAACTTGGATGGAAGTCAGTGGAAACAACTAATCAACGTTACTGTGCACTTGCACACTTTTTGTTTATGGTGTAAAAACTCTATTGAGCCAGATAAATCTGAAGTAACAGAATGAAATGTCTACAGCGTTAGTGTGATCCAGGATTAGCCGTTGGTGTAATCAGGGTTTATGAATAAATCGGCCTGTTATGGGGAAGTAAGGCAGTTGATTATGTAACTCAGCTGTATTCCACAGAGGATACAGACGCCCACTGTTGCGTTTGCTGAGCTGTGCGCCGAGGGGCTCTGAGAACAAAAAATATGCTTGTGTCTTGGGAAACATCTGTAATATGACAAAAATGAGCATTGTAGAACCGCCTCAGTGAACTTCATGTTCATCTGATAGTAGTTCAGTATCAATGAATTTAATAATTCAGAGTATGGCATGGATTTAATTTCTGTCCTCAATATGTGTTAATAAGAGTTCAATAACTTCTGCTTGTGTATTCACTTATGAAAAAGAAGTAAATAGCTTTAAATGTTTACTTTAAATACTTTAAGGGTATTTTATTACAGGCTCTGGACCACAAAACCAGTCGTAAGTAACTGGGTGTGCTAGTAGCAATAGCCAGTAATATACTGTATGGGTCAAAATTATAGATTTTTCTTTTGTGCCAAAAGTCATTAGGATATTAAGTAAAGATCATGTTCCATGACGATATTTTGTAAATATATCAAACTTAATTTTTGATTGGTAACATGCATTGTTAAGAACTTCATTTAGACAACTTTACAGGCGATTTTTTCAATATTTTTATTTTTTTGCACCCTCAGTTTACAGATTTTCAAATAGTTGTATCTCAGCCATACAAATCATACATCAATGGAAAGCTCATTAATTCAGCTTTTCAGAATCTCAGTTTCTCAATTTGTAACTGCTTGTTAATTGCAATTAAATAAAAAATATTTATTTATTACATAATTTATATGTAATTTCATAATTAGTTGTATTTGTCTTTAAAATATGGTTAAAATGTACTGCTGAATATATTAAGTGCTTTTAAACTAAAAAAAACAACAACTACATTTTACTAGGTAATTACACATTTATAATGATGAACTTGCAATTTAGCACATTTAAATTTTAACTTTAAAAGTAATATTGAACAACTTTACATGCACTTTTGTACTATAATAAGTGTAGGTCTTTAAAGCATGAAAAAAGATTATTAAAACATGATCATTTAAAATGTGCTTCAGTAAAACTTTTAATGGGAAATTATTACAAAGTACACTTTTTCTTTAAGTGTGCAGTTAAATAACAGTCGGAAAAGTGTGCTCTTTTTAAGTACACTTAAGTGGCCTTTTATTTCATTCATATCTGCAAGTATTTTTTTTTAAATATATACTTTTAAGACTTGAAGTACACTACAAAAAGAATCGTTGTAGAATCGTTTTCATTTAAAACATGGCTCATCCAATAATAACTTTTCATTTAATAAGTAAAATAAATGTATCTTTCTCACGGTCTTCTGGCCAGGCATTTTCTGACCCTAAAACCTTTCCTTTTATGAGAGCAAATTAATCAGACTAATGGGAATGAAAACAACGGAAGCACTATGACATGACTTCCTGATTAATATAACAAGTTTATTCTTGTAGTTTGTCAAATCAGCCCCGCGTTTCCTAAAGACACACACTTCTCCTCCACCCGGTTTCCTTTCTGGAGAATGGCTGAGCAAATTCCAGCGTCCTGACACACGTAGAGGGCATTTCTGCTGTGAGCTCATAATGACGTGCCACTGCCAATACTTCAGTCATGTGTTACCCTGTCACACCCAAACAAGTGTGAGCATTGATCTTCAGATTTTAGTGCCCAGTGACAAATATTCATTCATCTGTAAGGCATTCTACAACTTTTAATCACTTACTTGCTCTGTTGTTCACACAAATAGAATAGAAATAGAAAATGACGTTCCATAAAACTTGCTATTGGTTTCACAGCAGTTATTCCATATGTTCTAAATAGTCTAAATTGTTATTTAGACACACCCGTCACTTCTGGCGTCTGACTCTCCTACAGCCCACTGTTCCCACCATACATTCACATACATTCACAGTCACGAAGCTCTACTATTGGTCAGTTCAGCTCTGTTTTTAACGGACGTCCACAGTTGACACATTCAGTTGCTGCATCAGTTGTCAAGATTCTGAATCTGGCGAGAGTTTTGCATTACAGCAAATACATACACAATAACTACACTGAAAATTGAGTATATCTTTAGTTGGACTTCTGGACAATTAAAGTGCATTAAGCACAAAATGAGTTGTTCCAATTTAGCAGGGTTTAAGTATACCAGTTTAGTAAACAATTGTAAGGTATTTTTAATAAGTACATAAATATGTACATGTATTTGTAGTATACTTAGAGTAAAATAAATGTATTTTAAATTCACTTCAGTATATTTATTTTACCTTAGGGTAATAATGGATCATTAATTCTGAAGAATTAAACTACAGTAGTAAATTCATTTTAATTCTGCTTTAAAGTAAACATTTAAATACAATTTCTATTTGTTTGATCAAATAAATTACAATTTAAATTAAGAAATGAAACGAAATTCAGTGTTGACGTGGGCAGCTGTATAGCTCTGTAAACAATAAAAATGTCAGATTGTACACAACCACATGCCTGTGTAAACTGCTATAATAATTATATTATTAATAAAAACTACAGTATGTCATCAGCAGGCACAGTTAATTCTCAGTGATATCTTAGTGATCTGTGTTAAGATTTTTAACTGGAAGTAGCCACTGAAACTGTTCAAACACATATGTGGGAACTAGCTTATTCTAAACTTCTGTAGTTTATTAAGTAACATCTGACGTGAGCGTACTATCATCAGATACAGCAGATACTATACCGTCATATACTCGGAAATGTGCATATCAGGCCCGATAAGAATTTTAACGGTTAATTTTTAGCTGTTTTAAAGCAACGTGGGCGGCAATGATTCAGATAAGACTTTGTTTTGTTTGGTTGAGAGGTTAACTGTGTTCAAGCTCTTCTGAAGGTTTATAAACACAGTAAATCTGGGCTGAACTGTGGTAAACTTAGTGTTTCTCTTCTCAAGGGCTTTAAAATGTACATTTTTCCACTCTGAGCTGTTTACTCTCTAGCGGTTTGTCCTGACGGTTTGAGGTCAGTTCAGTTTGAATATGAGTTCAGTTTATTCACTTCTTATACTGATAATAAAATAAATTTTTTTCTCCCATGTACAGAGTCATTCCATAAGTAAACCATTAATGGCAGATATTTATTTTCATGTTTGTCTGAAAAGCATTCAGTGCTTGAAATGATCAACGGGACCTGAAGTGTCACATAACGTGCTTACCTGTACAAGGCCGTGCGGCTGCAGCAAAGCCTCTGTCCACATAGGTGGATTAAGGTGTGATACAGCCCCTCTCGCCCAAGCCTGTTGTTGCCACGACAACCTTCCTGAGAGAAAATAGCACCTTTGTTCTGTTACAGATACAGGACGAGAGACGGAGAGAGGGGGCGATCATACACAAACTGTGTTAGACAATGCATTATAAATCTTACTCTGACCAGGATATGACCTAATGAAGTCTTTCCTTCGGTCTGCTCCATTTCGTCCGACACCACATGAGGTAAAAACACACAAAACGTATTGATCGCTGGTTAGGTCGCTTCCAGGATGAATTGAACAAAGGATTCATTCAAAGGACAAAACCTAAGTTAACATGCAACTAGGATATTTGGCTACGCTCTAGAACTGACTGTCTCTCACAACATATTCAGATCGATACGCCCGTTGAAAAAGAATTATAGTTTTTGTTAAAATGATCCTTTGTGTCATTATCTCTTTATTTAAACTTTCTGTGCATAAAAAAGTCACTTTCATGACTTTAGTACAGTTTAAAAAACCTTGCAATACTGTGCACCTTGTAATAATGTTAAACTATTAATTATTAAATTTTTAAAAAGTTAGGTTTAATCTTTTGTCATGCATTTTGATGTTGACTAAGATACTAAAATTCACCCTAGTGAAAAATAAATATACTAAAATGTATTTAAAATACATTTATTTCACACTACAAATACATTTACATATTATGTACTTAATAAAAAAATACCCTATATATATATATATATATATATATATATATATATATATATATACAGTGAGTACGGAAAGAATTCAGACCCCCTTAAATTTTTCACTCTTTGTTATATTGCAGCCATTTGCTAAAATCATTTAAGTTCATTTTTTTCCTCATTAATGTACACACAGCACCCCATATTGACAGAAAAACACAGAATTATTGACATTTTTGCAGTTTTATTAAAAAAGAAAAACTGAAATATCACATAGTCCTAAGTATTCAGACCCTTTGCTCAGTATTTAGTAGAATCACCCTTTTGATCTAATAAAGCCATGAGTCTTTTTGGGAAAGATGCAACAAGTTTTTCACACCTGGATTTGGGGATCCTC
>JAHKKF010481211.1:0-14897 GCA_019740295.1 Labeo calbasu | reverse complement strand
TCTTGTGAACAAATGTTCTATATGTGGTTCATGGCCTTATTTCAGTGACTTAAAACATTTAGTTTTTTCACTAACCACCCATAAACGTTGTTTTCTCAAAAGCACACACATGTACATTCATTTTGCTTACATATTATTGTAGCCTAGTTTGTGCTGATTACAGTGTAACCAGACTTTAGCCATAAATATGTTTTTAAGATACTCAAAAAAGCACAAATGTCAGGGCATGTCAAAACTTCTCCAGGGCCCCAAAACACCCTCAGACCCCAGAGGGTTAAGCACACATCTCAGCCTCATTCAGTGTCTGGCCTTGAACTCAGAAAAACTCCCTTACCTGTTCTCCACACTGTTTGCTCCTGAATATCCTGTGTCTCTCATCTGCTTGAACTATTTACTCCTGCTATACTCTTCTCTTTACTTATGCTCTGTCAAAATAAAGTTGTTTCTGGGGTCCCACTTTTTATTAAGTTTCCTTAACTACTATGTACTTACAATGAAATTAATCATTTAGTACAATGCACTTATTGTGTACATACATTGTACTTAGATTTAAAAATACCAGCATGCAATTACATCTGTAATTAATTTCTGTAATTACATTTATAATTACACTGTTGACCCATCCCTCACACCTTAACCCACCCTTAACCCTACCTATACCACCAAACCTCTCCCTAACCTTGCCCATATCCCACCTCAATAGCAGCAAATGTTTTGCAATACAATATGACCACATTAAATACATTGTACTTTTTTGTTGTTGTAAGTACATAGTAGACCACCTAATATACAGTGGGACCAAATTAAGTTTTAATCCTTTTAAGTTTTCCTTTTAAGCACTTTGGTTTGGAACAACCCATCAGTATGGTGGCCATGATTGTTTTCACTCTGAAATAGTGGAAGGGATAACCTTTTTTGTATTGTTTCATGCCATAATAAAGACTATTTTAATAATAATGCCGATGATAATAATAATAATAATAATTATTATTATTATTAGATTGAAAAACAGGTGTCTGTTCTTTCTACCTTGCTTAATAGATTTGAAAGATGCCAGATCTTCTAATCATAATAACTGATCTCTGGTTAATTTGGTTACCCTTCAGGAACTCGAGGTGCTTCGAAAAAAACTTTGGGAACGTTCTTTGTGTGACCGCGTTCTGAAGCACATGTGGAATCAGTCCAGTTGAGACAAACACACATTAGCTTCTGCTCTTCAGTGAGCTTCTGCTCTATGGTGTGTGTGTGTGTCTTTGCATAAGCACTCAGTTACACTCTGTTTAGAAAGTGAGAAACAATGAGCAAGTGTAAATCAATTCTGTGGTGAGCAAACAATATTTCAGGCATTGTGTTTCTCCCTGCCCACGTTATTTTGTGGGTGGGGATGCACGTGATCTGTATGTTGTTTGTTTGGGAGCGGAGCATGCATGAGGGAGCTGATGGCTATGACCGCAAGCTGCTCTCACTGCGTGTGCTCCGCTCTCACCTGGCCATGTTTGACGAGAGCAATCATACTTGTGACCCTGCAGTCCAGCTGATGCCGAGGCACAGTTGTCATTGGGATTGTAAGTGGATTTAGTAGAGGTATCTCCGGTGTTACAGGCGTACCAGGCCGACCTGCTCTAGGACCTGGATTAGGCAGTTGACAGCATTCTAGTGCTTCCTCCCTCACCATTCTTAGGTCCACAGGGCTGCTGAGCGGAAGCAGCTATCTAGCTCCTCATACTGCCAGACCCAGAACAGAGCGTCGCAACCTGCTCTTGGTCGGGGTCTTCTAAACAATGGAAAATGGATCTGCGGACCGTTATTTTGTTGAGGAAGGTCTCAGGCAAGCAGTCCTGACTTTATCATTGTCAGGACCTTGAGGGCAGCCCCCCTGGGAAGGAGTGGTACACACCTGATACTCCTGCCACCCCCTTTGCTTCAGGGCTCAGTGGGCTCCAAAGAGCAAATTTCCCAACTGGGCAGCATGGGTGCTAGAGTGGAAAAATCAGTCGCTTCTTGCCGGTTGTCCACTTCAGGACAACAAATTAAATCTCTAGCTAGAATAGATGCCAGTCCTGTGGAGCTGGTGTCCTCAGCCCCCTGAAATTCCCTGCTGCTGCCCGTCAGCGGTTCAGCATGGGAATGCTTGTCCCCTCAAGTGAGGGTACTAGAGTGATCAGGTTGGTTGTTCCCTGCCGGTCATCCACTTCAGGGCACCGAAGTGACTCCTCTAGCCACACCAGAGGTCAGCCTTGAGAGGCTGGTTCCCTTAGTGGACTTCTGGCAGCATTGCACCTTCTACTATATGTCTCACAATGGGTCTTGCAGACAGCAGACTACTCGATTCCCTTGTTCAACAGTGTCATTCCCACACTAGTTCATCCCGAGCAGGCTCTGGTAATGGAACAAGAAGTAGAAACTTCTCTCGACAGACAGTCTGGGTTCTACAACCATTACTTCCTCATTCCGAAGAGGAGGTTCCTAGGTTCGCTTTCGGGGGCGAAGCATACCAGTATTAAGTTCCTCCTTCTGCCTGTCTCTCTCACCCCACACTTTCACCAAGTGTGTGGATCCTGCTCTGGCTCCTTGCGACTCCAGGGCATCCACATACTCAACCACATCAGTTGGTAATTGAATTGGTAAACCACATAATGTTTGCTAAAAAGGTTGTTTTTAGCTCAGTCAGAGCAGGCGGCCCGCCATTGAGACGTCATCCTCAAAAGAGCTGGGTTAAGGCTAAACGCCAAGAAAAATGTACTTTCTCCACTACAGAGAACCATTTATCTGAGCGTAGCGTGGGATTTAACGACGAGGCAGGCACGTCTGTCTCCTGCTTGTATTGTTTCAATTTCATAGCTGTGAAGAGAGTGAGAGAAGGCTAGTCACTCACTGTCAAAGAGTTTCAAAGACTGTTAGGTCTGATAGCAGCTGCATCCAACATGATACTACTTGGCCTGCTGTACATGAGACCATTGGTGGCTCAGGACTAAGGCGTTTTCCCTGAGGGGTAACCCACTTCGCATGATCAAGGTGACGATGCTTACGTGTCTTAGACGTGGAAGAAACCTTGGTTCCCTTCTCAAGGCCCAGTGTCAAGGGGCCTTCTTGTCATTGCGTTACACAGCCATGGGCTGGGGGACGGTCATGAGTGGCTGCTCTGCTCAGGGTCTGTGGGAAGGCCATCATCTCACATGGCACATGAACTGCCTGGAGATGCTGCCATGTTCCAAACTCTAAAACACTTTCTCACAGACCTCAGGGGACACCATGTGCTTGTCCGCACAGACAACACATCGATAGTCTTCTACATCAACTGGCAGGGGGGTCTGTGCTCGTGCCCCCTACACAGCATGGCACACCATATCCTTCTCTGGGCTCAGGGAAAACTGCTCTCACTCAAAGCAGTCTACATCCCTGGGCACCTCAATTAGGGAGCAGACATCCTGTTGAGGCAGGGGCTGAGGCCCAGGGAATGCGGACTTCACCCAGAGGTTCTCTCTCAGGCAGGGGACACTATCCTTCACCCCTGCCCAGAGTTATGGAAGCTGTGGGCGTGGCCCCTGAGGGGCACAGCTCCTAGCATCCGGGCTCTCAACCGAGGTTATTGAGACCATTCTCCAGTCCAGAGCTCCTATCACGAAAAAGAGTATGGAAAAACAGAAACTTTTCACTTCCTGGTGCAGACAGCGACTGCAAGACCCAGTCAACTGCCCAGCTGGTACAGTTCTGAAGTCCTGCATCCCTGGGCACCCAAGCTTTCAACCGAGGTTATTGAGACCATACTCCAGTCCAGAGCTCCTGTCACGAAAAACAGTATGGAAAAACAGAAACTTTTCACTTCTTGGTGCAGACAGCAACTGCAAGACCCAGTCAACTGCCCAGCTAGTACAGTTCTGGAGTCCCGCAGAAGTGTTTGTCCGCAGGGCTATCCCGCTCCTCTCTGAAGGCCTTTCTGGGTGATTAGTCATTGAGGAAGACACCCACCAGTTATTCTTTTTTTTTGGCATTTGGAGACTAATGTCAGTACAGCGTGACCCTTCAGCGCACCAATGTGCCCCTTAGTACTGCATGCCTTATTTCCTCCTCCCTTCCAGGAAACAGGCCAAGCGCAATCTGCTCTGTCCAGTGCGAGCCGTGGCACAAGGCAGATCATTTGTCTGTTTCCTTCGGTTTGCCTAGGAGAATTCCGGCGACCAAGCAGAATGTGAGCTGCCAAAGCTTTGGAAGCTGTGGCCATGGCCCCTGAGGGGACACGGCTCTTGGCATCCAGTCAGAGCTCTATGCCTTGAAGTGGAGACTTTCACATCTTGGTGCAGACAGCGACTGCAAAACCCAATCAACTGCCCAGATGGTACAGTACTGGAGAGACAATATTGTGAAACAATATTGCAATTTCATAGAAGCAAATTACTTTGAATTACTAAAAGGTTCAAGAGCCCAACTAAAGCAAACACTGATCTCCATGATGGTGGCATCATTTTAAGCAATAAAACATCAACATCTGATCCTCTGTAATTCTCAATAACAGCATCTGTTCATCACTAATGCAAAATCATAATTTAATTAGTCACTTAATTATCTCAGTAACTTTAACTCTTTGAGGACTTGGGATTTGACTTGAGACTTGCTTGTGACTTGAAAGGAATAGGTGTGTTCCACTTAACGCAGCGCTGTGCAGCTCAATCAAATTCTGACTTGAAAGAGTGCATGCCAGTTAGAAATTTTGTCTGACTTGAGATGGCGCTGGCGCCATGTGACTGTCACGTGTGAAATCAAAGCACCACGATAGAGATTTGAGAGCAGCCAGCTGACTCAGCCACCACAGTTTCTTTAGAGTGACTGCAGGAGCTTTGATGATGACACAGTTGTTTCATGATTAGCCAGATTGACAGCATGACAACAATCATGTGTGTTTCAGGTTTATTCTAACGTTCTCAAGTCCAATGCTTCCAAATCTGTTTTAGAACAGTAAAAGCTTTTTACTGTAGTCTCAATGTTAATTTGAGTCACATTTATCATCAACCATTGATAAAAGCATATATAACCCCTACTTCATAAGATTTTAAATAGTATATGTTTATGTTGAACTTTATTCTTGGTCAGATGGCATTGTATTAAGCAGTACATGAAAAGTGTTTCTGTTGCTCATAAAAACATTTCTGAAACATCTATGTATTTGACAAATATTGCATTTATTTCACTTCATCTGTGATAAAGCATGCAAACACTGCGAGAACACACCCAATAGGTGTGTTCGACATGAACTATGGCTACAGATGGTGGTCCACAAGATTAGCCGAGATCAGTCGGGGGCGGAGTTAAAAATGGAGCCGCCAAGTCGGACACGGACACGTCAAGACAGTGTTTGCGTACTCTATCAAAGATGAAGTGAATTAAATGCGATATTTGTCAAATACACAGACGTTTCACTGTTCTAAAAACAGATTTGTAAGCATTATTGGACTTGAGGATGTTAGAATAAACCCAAAACATGCATGATCATTGTCATGCGGTGAATCTGGCCAATCGTGAAACAGCTGTTTCGTCATCAAAGCTCTTGCAGCCGCTCTGGAGAAACTGCGGCGGCTGAGTCAGCCGGCTGCTCTCGAATGCTTTGATGACACTCGTGACAGTCATGTGCCATCGGCGCCATCTCAAGTCGGACAAAATTTCTAATCAGCATGCATTGCTTCAGGTCAGAATTTGATCGAGATGCACAGCTAACACACCAAGTGTCTGACACACCTAATGACTTGGTTCCATCTCTGGTGAAATCAGCTGGGTGAGTTTGTGGGTGGAATAAACATATGGCAGGACTTTCTGAACCCTGGACTGCACACCTCTGCTGTTGTGTATCTATCAAGAAAACCAAGACGAAAGATCTTGGAACCAGAGGTGGGTAGTCCAGGTTTTAGAAAGTCACCTTTACTTTCTGACCCCTGGACTACACACCAGACAGGGACTTGATCGTACGGCGCAGTGGGTATTTTCTTCTGCGTGTGCTAGCTAACACCCTTTTTACAATCTAGATAATAAAACATTCTGTTGGCTATAATGTAACGCAGCGGTAAGGCATGCTTGTAACTATACTCTAATTACTCATTTGGAAATTATAATGTGTTAAATTACTCTGTTACTAAAAATGACTAATTTGCTTATAAATTAACAGTATACTGTGAATTAACAGTGATTCACTGTAGTATTCCACTGGTCATATGATCTCAACATGTCTGCATCTATGAACTTACAGAGGACTAAAACAGTATGTATTAGGTTACTGACATGTGTGGAGATTCTTACTTCTATTTGAATGTATAAAATGTACACCACCCCCAACCCCCCGTTAAAAAATGTTCTACTGTGTAACATTTTGAAAAAGAAAAATGAAAGACATTTTGAAAGAAAAATTCATTTTGAAAGAAAAATGAGTTTTTGACTCATTTTGAAAGAAAAATGAGTAAACAAGTCAAAAATAACAACAACAACAACAACAACATGTTTCTAGTAAAGTCAAACTTAGGAGGGGTTTGTGTACTTCAAGCAAAAGAACAGATGCCTCCTGTGACATGTTAGATCCTATAAAAAACACTAGCATACTGGTGACTCACAGTTCTTCTAAAACACAGTAGAGTTCATTGTCATACTTTAAATGAAGAAGCACCAATGGTCATTCCAAGGTGTTGCACACAAGGTATTTAAATTAAATAATGTGTGTGTTTAAAGGTACTAACAAAAAAAAAAAATTGAAGACAATACTTGACAGCATTTGTGGATCTAAGTTAATGTTTATTTATACATATACTATTGTTTATAAATAATTCATGTTTGTTCACAATTCATGAACTAACGCTTATTCATCAGTTGTATGCTATTTAAAACTTTTCCCCCACTAGGTCAGTGACGGAACTTTGGCTAACGCAAAATGGAAAATGCAACATATTTTTACTTCATGTTGTTTGAAAATCTTGGACATATAAGATATTCTTTATTCAGTTTGGGCTTTATTCTGTATTGTGCTATTATATTTTTTAATGTTCTTATTATTCTTGCAATATTTCTGGAAAGGACATTACACCAGCCAATGTACATTCTGATTTCATGTTTATCTGTCAACTCTGTGTTTGGTACAGCTGGCTTTTTCCCAAGAGTACTGACAGACTTGCTGTCTGATATACATTCAATCTCCCGTGAAGCATGTTTTTTTCAGTCTTTTGTCATTTTCACGTATGCAGCAAATGAGTATACAATATTAATGTTAATGGCATTTGACAGATTTGCTGCAATTGGCAAACCTTTACAATACCACAACATAATTACACCAAGGTTTCTAACTATTTTAATAGTTATGAACTTGACTTATCCAGTGATTTTAATTGGTATTGCTGCTCTTTTAACTACAAAACTGACAATGTGTGGAAACAAATTGTTTAAGGTATACTGCCACAGTTATGAAATAGTCAAGCTTTCCTGTGAAAACACTATAGTTAATAATGCTTTTGGCATTTTTATATTAATTGTAACTTCTGTCATCCCTTTATGTTTAATATTATATTCTTACATAAAAATTCTCATCATTTGTCAAAGAAGTTCATCACAGTTTAAAGGCAAAGCGTATCAAACTTGTATTCCACACATAGTGGTCCTTTTGAATTTCTCAATTGCTGTTATTTCTGAAGTTACTTTGAGTCGGGTTGTGACTTTAAATCTTCCTATAGGGCTGTCAGTTTTTCTTTCACTGGAATTTCTTATTATACCACCCATCCTCAACCCGCTTGTTTATGCTTTAAACCTGCCTGATATTCGCAAAAAAATTATTTACCTCATAAACCCATTAAAGTAGGTGCCCTGGTAACAAATGTTGCACACAGAATATAGAAATACTTGTTTGTTTGTTTGTTTATTAATTGTTTATTTATTTATTTAAGATCTAGTAAGATTTATTTAAGATCTGTAATCCAGCTAAATTAGACGTTTAAATATTAAACCATACTGTTCCGGTTTAATGTTGTATCTGACTGTCTGCTGTATTTGATTATCTGTATTATTACTATGGTTTGCAAATGCAATCACATGTTTTGGCAAATGTCTACTGTCCATCTATGTATGTATTGATTGTTTATTTTGCTTTGTTATTGTGAAGTGTCCTTGAGCTTGGGAAAGGTGCTATACAAATTAAATTATTATTATTATTATTATTATTATTATTATTATTATTATTATTATGTTTCACACTCAATAAATGCATGCCGTCTATACTAAAATGTAATGATATGAGTTTAATACTTTTACTAATTGCAGGAGTAAATAAATAAATAAATGGACAAAGAAACAGCAAGATTACAGAGACAGGAATATTTTGGGTGCAATAGCACAACCATAATGTGTTACACTGTATTATTATTGTGATGTTCTTATCATAAATTAAAAATTTGATTAATTTTAATAAAGTCATAAGGTCATACCCCTGTGGCTAGTATATAGGAGTGTAACAATTCACTCATTTTCTCGATGCATCGATTACAAACCCTGATGATGCATATGCACATGATCACGATCTTGAAACATGGATTTTTGAATCGTGAATTGTTGATTTCGAACAGTAATTGATTCAAAACACTAAGAATCAAATGATTTGCGATTTCTATAGTGATTCAATTCTTTCAAAATAAATACACTTTAAATTACTACGAGCACGAATTAATGGAGACGTTGAATAGTGTTGTTCGTGCTCACATCTGAATAAATAAAATGAACCAATGGCTTGAATAAAAAATGAACCAATGGCTTGACAGCGGAGCTGCACAAGCCTATGGCGATAAAGCCCGCCAGAGCCAGCCAGAATGGGCAGGGCATCTGTCAATATAAGCGACCATTTCACCATAGGATCATCAGGTTACTTCAGCTGAAGCGACGGCTGAGTCGTGCAGCTACATAGCATGGCCAGCAATGCAGTACTCATTCCCATATCTCAGGGAACCGAGGTTACGTTAGTAACTGAGTATGTTCCCTATCAATACTGCGTCTGCTTAAGACACTATGAGGAATTAATACAATACCATTGTGCTATGTTAGAGGGATGACTACAATAGGTCTCGGCCTAAGCAACAAGGGGCCTAGCAGTTCGAGTATTAGAACAAGTTAGCATCCAAGGAATTGTACCGCCTCAGAACTCAACACAGGGCCAAGAGCGTACAGGAAAAAGGCAACTGCCGAGTACTGGTTTGTCAGAGTGAGACCATCCTAAGCAGAGAGGACCCGGACCTGCAAGGCCAAGACATCCAAATTATAAAACCTGGCAAATGTGGATGGCAAGGCCCAGCCGGCTGCAGCACAAATCTCTGCAATAGATACACCGCTAGACCACATCCAACACAATATCCATTTGGACAGCCTCTACTTCATGACCGGGAGCCCTCTGATACAGCCGCCGAAGCATACAAACATCTGTTCCGATTGTCTGAACAGGGTGGAACGCTCAATATAATTCCTCACAGGGCACAGGGGGTTAAATTCTTGGTCTTGCTCCGAAGGATTATTTGAGTTCTAAACGGAGTTGAGAGCACCTTAGGAACATAGCCCTGCCTTGGCTTTACAGCGACTTTAGAGTCATTAAACCTGAACTCGAGGAAGGCGGAGCTCACAGAGAGCACCCGCAAGTCCCCCATACATTTTACCAATGCTAAGGCTAGTAGCAGAGCAGTCTTAAATGTCAGGGGGCGGAGGTTAATGGACTGTGGGCAAATTCCATGAAGGGAGAGAGATGGGGTGAGGCAGGTTGAGCCTCCTGGACCCCTTCAAAAAGCGAACATCTAGTTTCTTCCTGCCCACTGTCTGGCTAGCTATAGGGGCATGACAGGCTGCTACATAAACTTTGAGCGTGGAGGGGGAACACCCCTTATCCAACATCTCTTGCAGGAATGGACAATATCCAAGATATGTCACAGGAAACTGGGTCTGCGCTGCGGGCTGCACACCAGGCGGAGAAGACAGACCATTTAAGAGCATAGAGTTGGCTCATGGATGGAGCTCTAGCCTGACAGATTGTATTCAGGACACTTTTGAGGAGGTTAACAAGCTCCCATCGAGAGTCCACAGATGTAGGGCCCACAGTTCGGGCTGTGGGTGGCATATTGTTCTATTGTTCTATTCTATTCTATTCGCGAGAGAAGTTCTCGTCTCAGGGGAATGGACCACGGGGCTGCTGAGAGCAGCTGAAATAGCTCTGCACACCAGTGCTGGTCCACCAAAGTGGGGCCACTAACAGAACTTTGTGCCCTTGATCCCTAATTTGCCTGATGACCTACAGGATCAGGGTGATAGGGGGAAAAGCGTAAAGGAGGAGGTTTGGCCAACGCCAGATAAATTGGCCAGTGAGAGTTGTCTTCTGAGGTGAAGAGGTCGATCTCTGCCTTGTCAAAGATATCCCAGATTTTCTGAACCGTCTGAGGGTGGAGCATCCACTCTTCCGAGGGGACTTTGCTCTGAAATAGCATGTCTGCTCCTTGGTTTAGCTTGCCCGGCACACGTGTTGCTCTCAATAAACGCAAATTGAGCTGAGCCCATTCCAGGAGGCGCTCTACAAGAATGAAGAGGCACCTCGAGAAGAGACCTTCCTGGCGATTTACATA
This sequence comes from Labeo calbasu, assembly GCA_019740295.1. NCBI lineage: Eukaryota > Metazoa > Chordata > Actinopteri > Cypriniformes > Cyprinidae > Labeo > Labeo calbasu. The sequence goes on along the minus strand of JAHKKF010481211.1, from coordinate 4,284 downwards.
GGACACCACCATCATGCTGACCGAGCAGACTAATATGTGGTGACTCCTTAGGTCGGGCAGAAAGTTGTGAAGGCCCAAACATACTGCCAGCATTTCCAGGCAGTTGATGTGAAGGCGACCTTCGAAGGCAGGTTGGCCGTCACATAGTGCTCCCCATGAATTGGAAGCATCTGTTGAAACCACCTTTTTTCTGAAGACCATTTTCAGGGGCATGCCTCGTTCCATCCACTGAGGGTTCTTCTAAGGGGCTAGGACTGCAATGCATGCCTTGTCCACCTTGATGCGAAGGTGCCACATCCATGCACTTCGAAAACGTGCGGGGAGCCTAGGGACAGTCCAAAGGGAAGGACGGTGTACTTATATACCACTCCCTTGAAGGCGAATTTCAAGAATCACCTGTGGTGGGGGGCAATCTGGATGTGAAAGTAGGGGTCTTTCAGATCCAGCGCACAAAACCAGTCCCCTGGATCCATCCTCCGTCATCCATCGTTTTTGGGATGAGGAAGTAACGGCTGTAGAAGCCTGACTCACTATGAGCTGGGGGAACCATGTCTATGGCACCTTTTGCCAGCAAATTCCTCACCTTGGCACGCAAGACGTGTGCGTCCTTGCCCTGAACCAAGGTGGAGACCACACAGCTGAAACGCGGGAGTCTTAGAATGAACTGAAGTGTATAGCCGCGCGCTATTATCCCCAAAACCCAGTTTGACACTCCGGGGATGGCCTGCCAAGCCTCTGCCTTCATGGCAAGGGGTTGGGGTTGGCTTCGTATGGATGTGGCCTGAATTACTACTGCAATTCTCGATGCAGCACATTCACGTTTTGAGAAATTCTGGATGAGACCATTAGTGTTATATAAAGTACTGAGCAGTCTTGGGTAAATTAAAAGTAAATATATCTTTATTGTTAGTTGCATAAACTTAGTTTCTGTGTTAAGGCAGTGTCTTACAAACAAGTCTGACCAACCAGCAGTTAGCCAGTGGTTACCCAGTCTTACTTTTTGGTTTCAGCTGAGACTAATCTATGTTTTTATGTATCTAAATTTTTAAAAATTATGACGAAACATGAAAAACAACAACAACAACGAAAAAACAAAACAAAAAAACAAAAAAACATGAAATAACTACCTTTCAAGACTAGGCTAAACCTTTTATGCAACCGGAGATGATTTGACAGATGCCAGACCTTTTAATCGCGATAACTGATCTGTGGTTAATTTAGTTCTTCGAACAAGTTAGCTGATATGATTTAAAAAAAAAAAAACTGTATCAAGTTCTTTCGAGATATGTTCTTTCAAAAGAGCAGATATACTAATACTTGAAACCATGATCAACAATGCAGTGATTGACAGCAATGTAATGACTACAGGCTTTGCATTTTTCAGTGTTAAGAGTATTGTAATTAGCAATTCATTTTTTTATGAAGCGGATGTTTTGTACATGACAGCATTCATTTGTTAGTCAGTTTCTTAATCCATGTGACCTATCTTAACCCTCTGGGGTCGAAAAACGCGCCGGCACGGTTTGTGGCAGTTTTTCTGATGCCAAGAAAACGCCAAAAAGAACTTCAATTACTCATTTTTGGTCGTACAGATAAGAGCAATATATCAATTGAATCTGTAAGGAATCTACTTTTATTTGTGTACACAACACTATGTGGTTTTGTGAAATAAAGCAAACAACCAGGGTATGCAGTCTGCTGCGTTGTTCTCTGTGATTGTCATTAAGAAATGCGTCACTAAAATTAACTAAAACTCAGCGAATACTCAACACAGAGACATGAGAGAGATATCTACAGAAAGCCTGACATTTAAATGAAGTAAGTCTTATCAAAAACAAATATTATGTGTTAAAGTAATCTGTATGAAACCAACCCCATGTCTAGTCTTTCTCGTCAGACCTAATTATTTTTAATTTGATCACGGCCACGAGCTACTAACACTTTTGATATTATTATCAGCCACATGGAGGCGCAAGCGGCGTACCGCCCACATCAACGTAAACAAAGCAGGAGACTTCACTTCATTGTTTATCTCGGCTACTTGCATCTTCTTACTGGAAGAAGACGTGCTGTGAGGAGTAAGATTTATATTTCCCTCAGAGGAAGAGCGCGATGCCATGCATGGCGAGATCCACCGAAGGAGTAAGTCTTTCTTTTATTAGCCTACTTACGTTAGTTGTTGTGTTACTGTGATATAACTTGTACACATTATAGTAGTTAGATTTTTTCCAAACTATAATTCCTCACTACATGTGCAATCAAGTGAAACGTTATGAAGTTTCATTTCATTGCATCAAAATGTTTCACGACGCCAGGATGTTTTTAATGTTCTATAAAATAAAAATAATGCGATATAAAAGAAATAGTGTTTACACTGTAACACTGTAACACTGAATGATAGAGTCTAAGATTGTTTATGATGTGCTTAACAATAATAAATTAGTTTTACAGACATAAAGTGGTTTTGTATTGTATAATACATACAAAGCATGCTTGTGTTTATGACTATAAAATCATATTTATTTATTTATTGTATAACAATAGAATAATATTAGTTTATTATTAATACTCTGTTCATAAATAGATGTTTAACGTGCTAAACAATAATTAGTTTCTCAGATATAAAATGTCATTTTTTAAAGATGCATATGCATATATTACAGATGCTCCTGATATTAAAACATAACTATTTTAATTAATTGTGGATGATAAAAGCGTTTTGAGATTTTGAGAAGAGGTCTATAGTAGTCCTAGTCCTTTCTTGTCTTGTCCTGTCGTGTATGTCATACCTGTTCTCAGCCTGAGGTCACTTGTCTAAACACTATATGTGATGCTGAGTCTGCTGGTTGGGAACTGCGTTTCTCTTTCCGCATGCCTGCTGTCAAGCCCAGGACCCGCAACTCCTGACCTTTCCTGACAAGTTTATTAAGTTGTGGTTACTACCAGTTCTGCATCCTCCAAGAGTGTTGGTGCACAGCAGACTGTCTTTATTTTCTTCAGGAAATAAACAGAGTTTCTGAATTTAGTTTTGCTCTTGGGTCATCTGTTTTCCCTGACAGAATAATCTGGCCAACATGGACCCAGTGAAGGAGGTACCTATTCGCGCAGAAGTCAAGCTGCAGGGAGTTGTCTGCAGCCAAGCACACCATGGAGTATCTGGCTGCCCAGGTGACAGATTTGACCACTTGCTTTCATTATCTACATTAGGACCAGTCGAGCCCACTGGCATCTCAAAGTTACATTGAATCCTAAGTCAACAATACTCCTTGTTACTCAGATAAGCCGGTCTGTTTACGGGTGTGAGACTTCCCATCTGCTCCCAGTGTTGCACCAAGGGAGATGCTGGAGACCCATACAGTTCCACACATTCGCAGCCACACGTGAGTGGAATGAGCTGCCCTTGGTTGCACGCTTCTCTGAGAGGTTAAATAAACAGATCTCAAGTATAAGATTTATGCTTGTGAGCCTCCTGCTGACTTGAATCAGGTGGTGCAATCAGATATTCAACTTGACAAGCAATTTGATCTGTGCCACCATGCTCCACGGACACTCCAGCCCAGAGCAGCAGTCTCACCTGAGCCCATGCAACTCAGTGGGATTCAAATCTCTTCTGCTAAATAACAATGCCACATCCTCAACAGACTCTGCTTATACTGCCACGCCTCAGACCATTTTGTAGTGACCGCTGTAGTGGACAGCACATTCCAGGGCCCAGTGTATGGCAAGGGGGCCCCTCCCTGACCACAATAGTGGACAGAGGTTTGCTATATTTTGATTGGATCTTGGTGAACTAACATAAACAAACTGTCCAACGCCATCAGATAAAGATGCCAGGATAGCAGAATAGCAGAAACACCAAAGTTCTGAGTCTGAGTACCTTCAAGGAAAGGACGGTAACAGCTACACCATTCTGAGTCTGCAGCCTGCTACAGGGAAGGCAGCAACAGATCAACCTCCATTCTGAGTCTCCCATCCGGTGAGACAATAGCAGATCAACCTCAGTTCTGAGTCTCTGGCACGTCCGAGAGACACCAACAGAACAACCAGTTCTGAGTCTGCGACCCACAAGGGTGAGACAACAACAGATAACAAGTCAGAGTCTCCAGCTTTTGAGGTAGCAACAGATACGACCACATTCTGAGCCTCCAGCCTGCGAGGAAAGAGATAATCTTCGTCCGGCAAACTGATGCAGCATCCTGAGTCTCCATCCTAGAGAGACAAAGCGGATTGACCAAGTTCTGAGTCTCCAGCCCAGAGAGGCAGAATACACACAGACATTTGCAA